>CM062201.1:14980000-15160000 GCA_031216445.1 Lateolabrax maculatus
TCGATTTTTTGATCGCAAGTAAAAGATTTGGTTTGTTAATTTTAGATGAAGTTATCTTAAATAACAGTGCTCTGGTATTTTGGTATAAAGGCAACATGAGAGCAGAAACCATGATCAGCATTTATATGATTGACTGAGTGCTGGCCATGTAATGCTGTTATATGAGGTAGGCATTTAGAATTGAGTCTCGTTTGTGTGTGTGCGCTCCTGCATTGTAACTCTTATTGTGTTCCATAATGTTTCTTGATTTCCACACTTCCATAGTTGTTATGCAATTAGCTTTCATTTGTGAATTAAGTTACACCTTGACTGATGTTGTTTTCTTGATTAAGTAGATTTAATTGCATAGCTAAGCATCAGCAAAGACAGTCTGGTACACAATTCTATAATTTCCCTTTATTCCAATTTCAAAGTATTTGACTATTTAAATTCGTGTAAATAAGTCTGTACTTATGTAGTTTTCAAATAACATGTCCGTATCAAAATGTCACGGCACAGAAATTATGAACTATCTATCTATCTATCTATCTATCTATCTATCTATCTATCTATCTATCTATCTATCTATCTATCTATCTATCTATTTATTAGCTACATCTTTTAGTCTGTCTTTCTATCTGGTTGCCTGTAAGCTCCTCTCAGTATTCAGTTCTGATATAGTACAGACTAAATGACGGAAAAGGTCAATTGCTGTTGTCAAGTAAACCCTTATCTGGATTTATGACAAAAGTCTGGCAGTGTGGGGATATGCAGGAGGAGAGGGCCCCATTCTGCCCTCTGCATACACTGCTTCCAATTAACTACGCGCTTAGCATGCTCACATACAAACTTGCACAAATATCCACACATGCAATAGCACAATCTCTATTTCTCTGCCTCTCTCTCTCTTTTTTGTCTCACACATACACAATCCTGTCTAATTAATGCAGGAACCTGCTTGCAACCAAGAGCTGACCTGAAAAGAACTCTCTTTTCTCTACTCTTCGCCTCTCTCTCTCTCTCTGCTCTTTCCTATATCAAACTTTTTCCAATTTTTTTTAAATATGGGTTGACAGAAAGTGCAGCTACCTGTAACCTCAGCCATCTAATCTAGATCTTGCATAGCCACTGTGAGCCACATATTAGTCTCCTGTCTCCTTCTAAGTCATTTCTTGGTTCTGTTTTCATTGAACAGGAAGCTTCCCCATTAATGCTGATTTGCATGCATGTGTGTGTGTGCACGTGTGTCACACCATTTTTTCTGTGTGTGTGACTTTGAGTAAGTGTGTATTTGTGTCTATGCTCTAGTAATTACTGCCAAGCATCCCTTTCCCAGTCCCCATTCTGCAGACTACATTAAACTAGACATTTTGACTTTATATGGGCAGATATTCCTTCTTCATCTGGCTCTATTCTTTTATCACATTTCCCTATTAGGGTTTGTGTGTATACCTGTGTGTGTGTGTGTGTGTGTGTGTGTGTGTGTGTCTATCAGGGATGGAAAAAGTACTAGAACATTGTACTCAAGTAAAAAAAAGTAAAGAAGATAGTGTGCATTAACATGCCAATGTATACACTGGTGGTAGTACTGTGCACACAACTGATTATCAATTGTAAAAATACAACCACCTTCCTCGGTGTAGCCTTACTAGAATAGGCCTTGCAAACCTCACTGAAGGAAGTTCCTAAGCACATGTAGAAGTCCCAGCTGGAGGATCCACCATGAGCATATTAGTATTTTAGCTAGCTTTAGGTGTGTATATTCATAACATGTCCATGTCTCCTTGCTTGCATGTACACATGTTTAACTTGGGGGTACTTTTAATAAAGCTTTATGAAGTATGTGTATATGTCCTTGACAGTGCATACATTTGTGCATGCATCAGTGTTTGTGTGTGTGTCTGCCAGCAGGGTGTTTCTTAAATTTTTATTATCCTGCAATCATCTATTTGATTATGTGATCCAAAGGGCAGAAGTTCTCCCTCACCTCCAGCTTGCACGGTAATGAAAAAGGCTCAGATTATGAAAATAACCCCCTCCCGCTGCCATCGACACACATTGGGAGCAAATGGGAGAGCCTTGATTTCTCTGTTCCCTGCTCAGTTTCCTGTGCAGACTGTGCCAGCGGCCTGGAGGGCTGGTTAAAGATAGAGCTGGAGATGGCAAACACATAGAAATTAAATCCGGATGATTAGATGCTACACTCGACTTCCACAGTGTTATTGAAGAACTCCTCTGACTGACACTTTCACTCACTTCAGTTTGGTGAGATGAAGATGGAAGTAAATTATTACAGAGCTAGAGTTCCAGCAATTCTTAGAAACGAAAAATGAGAGAAGAGTGAACTTATCGAGGATAGAGGCTCACTCATTACTGTCAGTAATATGAGAGGGATAAAAATTATACATTTATTTTCTATTAAACCTTTGTTAAAGTTTAATTCAGTTTGATTTTGTCCTGCCATTGAAATTGTCTCTTGACATACTGTACCAGACCCATTCTATTGTGCATACTACTATTTATTTGGTTCTGTTCAAACTGTACCTATCATAGTTACATACTGACATATCGTAGCTGCTTTACATTTTGTGTATTGTTTTATTTGTATTTAACATTGTTACATTCTTTTTACTATCACTATCTCAAATGTCTATTATTCATTCGGTATATTAGTTTGTCTTGATATATCTCTGTGCACTTTTTCAGCTTCTGTTTGCACTGTTGCTATACTTATACAGTATTTCATGGTACTGGTATTTACTGTGTGTAGTTCCAATTACGTTTAATTTAAACTAATCTCCTGAAAAGTCAGTACACAAATAAGGGCCGGGCACTGACAGTACTCATAGCAATTGCGCCGACTGCGCATGCTCCAGATAACAAATTGGATGCTACCTTTCAAGAACGGTTGTACAAGGAAATCCGCCGTTACCCACATTTATATATGCTTCTTCTTCTCCTTTTTGATTCTTATGGCGGTTGGCAAACAACATTATTTTGCATTACCGCCACCAACTGGAATGAAGTGTGGACTGGAAAATGCGTATGCATAGAACGACACACCATAGTGGACCCTCAAATGAAGTATGAATGGGACTTAACACCCAGCTGTCCGCAGACCGGGGAAAGTGGAAATATGTCAGAGCCTTAAAGAAGCTCTGTACATCTAGTTGACTCTTTTGGCTCAAGCCCTGTCAGATGAGCCACACACACACACACACACACACACATACTGTCTTATATAAAGGTGAAAGCTGTTGTAACCACTTTGTATCTCAGCCATGTATATGTTGCTGATGGCACTCTCACTCTTATGGATTGCGTACTGCTGGATGGTAACATCACGATGATTGACGACCAGTGAGGTAATTGGCTAATGGTGGAGAGAGCATTGCCTAATTACTTCCTTCATTTGATGGGATTGGAAGCAGCACCGAGGTGACATTTGGCTACATCATGTCTGTCCTCTTAGTCAATTAGCCAACCAAGTGAAATGGTATGAATGGAATTGGGGGGGGGGATGCATTAGTCTGTACAGCGATGGTAAACATATTTTACCTGACTAGAAGATGAGTTTAATTCTGCATATTTATGCATGTATGAACACATGTTGTCTCCAAGTTTCTCACTCACATTTTAAACCTGAAGGTGTCCATTCTTTGCATACATACAATATCATTTAATCATCATAGCCTGTCTCTCCAACAATAGTAAGAGAATCTGGGCAGCCTCCTCCGGCTAGAATAGAGATGGGACCCCCTCAGTCAGCGTGAACTTGCCTTCATTGTTATTATGAAGCTGTCTGTTGTGCGTTTATGCACACACATGCACAAACATATTTTCTTGCTTTTACTGTACAAGCACAAAAACACCAATACACCAACACACACAGATGTACACACAGTAACACACACTTAATGTAATGGCCTCTGGTTATATATCTCTCTTTGATGTGGACCCAGGGGACATAGATTTATGACTCTTGTCTCCACAATCACTTTTGGATTCAAAACTCTGTCGTCCCCCCCGACTCGCACACACACACACTGCTTGTGTGGCACACTAGGCAGGGACCTGTATGTGTCCTCATGTCATCACATCAGAATGATACATGCACATAACATATTGAACTGCACATAATGCACCCAAACCAAGATAGCTGACAGTAAATACTGTATGAATACTAAGTGATGGATGTACTAGTGACTACCCAGAGATATTTGAACGCTTTCTTCTGTATAGTGTGATTGCGCTATTTCACAATCAATAACTGCAGCCCACACTTTGAATGTCTGTTTGCGTAATGTGACTTAATTCTTTGCAACCATGTTATGATTTAAACAACCCTGTCTCCTAGAAGTTATGTTTACACACTTACTTGGGGACACACAGTACACAGCTAGAGATGTTACGATACAATTTTTTCCTTCCTGACACCAATTTCAATATCTGAACTTGTGTATCGGCCAATACGAGTACCGATCCAATACTAGTGTGTTAGAAAAAAGTGCAGTACCGATCAGGCAGGATGTACGGCTCGGGTAGTGAGACATGTGCTGTTGTTCCTGAGTAGCGTAAATGAGCTGATTAAATGATATGATAATGTGATATCAGGTCGGTACATAGACTTGCGTACTTGTGTCCCAGATCTAGGATTTTAGACTGTACTGTAGGCATTTCTACCTAAAACTAATGCAGTCTAATACAATAATCCTGCAAAAAATCCTCCTTTCATTAAGTTTATTAGATTCAGTGCTACTTTTTTTAGTTAAAACTGTTTTAGAGAGGTGTTGATTAAACTTTATGATCATTCTGGATGATTTAGTTTGTGGTGCCATTGGACTGTATTGATTTATGCAGATATATGTTTCTGTTATTTAGACTACCCTCATTGATTCAGCAGTCGCATGTGATTTGTGCTGCCAAAGGTAGTCACTGCCTGGTTTATGTTTACAAGCAATGTTTTTTGAGTGAATTAAGCCCTACATTTATGTATCTCCCTGGAGTTGCAAGCAGGTGGCAAGATCAGATATTCAGGCTGAAAACAAATGAAAACAAATTAAACACAATGTTATTGAACATTTTTGCAATTTGCCAGATACATTAATTAACAACATCAACATCATGTTAATAGAAAAAGTAATCCAGATGGCATTACAGTTCCTTCAAAACATATTTGCTTTTACGAATTAGTAGTTTATAAATGTAACTTTTTGGATGCAGGGTTGGATTAATAAAGAAAGAGTGATACAGTTTTTCTTAACCAGTGTCGTCAGCTTGAAAATTGGCTGCCTCCCCTTGGTAACTCACAGACACTTATTCTGGCCTGCATACAGACTCCCCCAATATTATTGTAAACAGAGCAGCATTAAGAGTTATCCTGAAGAACCCCACACCCCAACAGCCTCACTCCAAGGGCTTAGAAAGAGGAGCCCCTGGGACAAATCTGGATTTAGCATGGCTGCCCCAGGAATATTACCAACACAGGAATCACACACTTGTCTCAATCACATTCATATGCAGATGGATTTATTTTTTTTCATATAAGATTACGAAAGATTGTCTGAGCATCTTCATAACAGGGTCTCAACATAAGTAATATCGTTTGAGGATGGATAAAAAGAGGACTGTTCGTATTTATGGCCAGGAGTTTACATTAAAGCTTGGCATCATGGACTAGATGAGTATGTATACATGTCTGGCCTTTGTGAATGAGTTCATAGAACATAAACCGTGCATTTCAAGTTGATGCACCACCAGGGTGTGTAGCTCGTTTAAGTGTGCATGTCACCAAGGCTGCCAACCATAAATTAATGGATCGAGTTGAAAATGTAAGACCAGGTCCCAGATCGCTCTGCTGTGGCTCAGTTGTAGGGGACCGGCAGCACCAGGCGACTAACTGATGGTAAGAGGCTCACTCACAAAACAAACACACATACAAACACACACACACATATGCACACACACACACTGTCTGCCAAGTCTTCCATTTCTCTTGTTATAAAAAAGGTCATTCTTGTCTCTTCTCCCCTCTCTCGCCTCAGTGGGTGGTCAAATCTCTGTACTCTATCCCCACTATGTACCAGTGAGTTATTACTGCATGTGAGTGTGAGCACATCATTATTATGTACAGTATGTCTTTCAGATACGTTTTTTCCTACTAGTATATGAAAATGTTCTCTTCCTGCAAACAGAGTGACATTCTGATTTCATATCTATCAGTGCTTTACATCCCCCTTAGATCCATCATATCCCACACAGCTTCCTTGTCATGATTCTCTTTATTAAAGGTACAGTCGGTAAGATTAAGAAGAGAGTGGACTTTGCTTGAGAATTTGAAAAAGTACAGCTTGCAATCCCCTCCCCGCCATGCACCCGCAGGCTAGTAGGCAAGGTTAGCATATGTTCCACACATAGGTTCAACATAACACATATCCGAATATGCAGCTGAGATCCCCCACTCCGCAGTGCTCCTTGTGAAGGTCACACAGGGACGGAGCAGCACCGCTGCCCGGCTGCAGGGAGCCTGCTGAGCGGATTGATCGGATCAGCAGATAAGCAGCCAGATATTGTTTGCTCCGCAGCGCTCCCTGTCTCTCAATTCATCCGCTCCTTTGTCTGAGTGGTGCAGCCACAGGGCTGCGGCGCTGCTCTTTCCCGGTGCGACCCGAAGGAGGAGCGCTGCGTATCAGACAATCTACGGTATGTATTCCGCTGTGGAACATGTGGAACAATTGAGTTTGACTGAGCATGCGCTTTGGAGGGGGCTGAGCAGCATGTGCACGAGCAGTGATTGACACTCCGTTAGAGACTCCTCCTGTTTACTGTCAGCATATAGTGATCTACTGCACCTTCAAACAGGGGACATTTTTCTTCTTATTGGATGTGCAACCAGGACAGCTTTCCAGCTCTTTAAAACATTCTGTACCCCTCTCATGAACACATATTTCAGATGTTACTAAAGCATGAGCCAATGATTTTCAGTGTGTTTTTTTTTTTTACACATGCCTAAATGCAAAATCTTCTGCTTAAATATTCTCACACAAGTACTGTATAATGGTTGGTTTCTCACTCAGATGTACAGACACATGCACATCTGTCAGTGGTGATGTGGCTAATGAAGCTTGCAGCAGATAGTCATTCAGACGGACAAGCAATACTCAATGATTATTATTATTATTATTGTTAAGACATCTTTTAGAACTGATGCACAGTGTATACATCACTCTTTTCACAGTTCCTCATATCTCTGTGTTTGTTGTTTCCTTTACATTACCTCCACATAGTATATTAATGTTACAGACCCTTATGAATATAGAAATTTCAAGCATCTAAAAAACCGTAGGGTCACTCTTTAACTTAAAAACATCTTCAGTGTTGCTTTAATACAGTTCCTAAACATAGTTTATGTATTGCACTATTTTTCATGATCAAAAATGTAAACAACTTACTTTAGGGAGAGAAGAAAGTGAAGAAAAATACAACATTATAATTTTCACCCAAGGACATCCCATAAAGGTGCTGTCTTTACATCTGGTGATTTGGCAGCCCACTGAAGACATTTCAGTTCAAGCTATTATTCATGAGGCTTTTTTCAATTACTCTAACAGTCTATAGAGGTGTGCCTGTTACCTTTGAATACAGGAACATTACGAGGGTGGACTGTTTATTCTACAGAGAGACTATTTTGTGCAATGGCCTCATACTCCTTGCCTGTACTTCTGACTACACAGAGCAATCAATGGATTGAATGAAATCTCAGTAGATGGATTTACCTCTCCATGTTCAAACGAAACAGTCTGGGAAGAAAAAAGGGACAATCACTCTTTGACATGAACTGCTCAAAACTTATAAACGTGCAGCTTCTGATGAGGGTCCACAAGGAGATATTCCTTTGTTTTAAGGGTCAAAATCAACAAAAGGTTGGAAACCACTGCCTTATGCTATCTGTATGTGTCCTAGATACTTATGACAGATTGCTGCAACCATTGTCCTAGAAATATATCCGATTTATTTATAGATATTGCAGACTCTCTAATCCATTGTGTCTTTGCGTGTGTGTGTGTGTATGTGTGTGTGTGTGAAAGGGTACAGTATGTGCTGCCTTTGTCTCAAAATGAACAGATGGAAGAAACTGGCAAAACCATTACAAGTATCAAGTAGATTCTCCCACAGATAACTGATGTTCAGGGCAGAAGAAGAGCACAGTTTGTCACCTTTCTTCGACGTCAGCCTCAGGACTAGATGCCGTTTGAATACTTCCTGTCGAGTGTGGTCTGTCTGCCACAGACTACGCCTATACATATTTTACCTTCTGCTGTACTTCATATGTGTCCCAGGGCTGTGACTCAGCAGTGCATAACTTGGTTCTCGACAGTGGGGGAGTTCGGTACGACTGTACACAGTGCCAGAAGCTTCGATTTATCATTCACCTCTTTGCCAGTCCCTATGGAATCCACATTAAGCCTGAATCTGTTGACAAGATTTCAAGCTCTTTACAGTACACAGTCTTTAGTGCTTATACAGTCTGCACAATATCTGCTCCGTCTCTTCAAGTGAATTCAAGCATGCTTCAAATAGATCAAATAAAGGACAATAAAGTGACACTTTCCTAAAAGAAAACATCAGCAGACCAAAAACAGGACTTGTTTTGACAGTTTGATTGAATTGAGACATGACTGAGTTGGCATGCTGTTTAAACTTCTCGAAGCCTTAAGCAGATAGGATCATCAGGAACAGAAAAATTCAAACAGAAGGGTTGACATACGCATAGGAACAATATTGTGTTAGTCGGTTCCTGAATCACATCTTGACATCATCTGTTATTGATCAAATAAGTTAAATATTACAAAACTATTTCTAATATCTTCAGCTGTTCATCTTATTTTTCCATGTTTGGTGATTCTTATAATTGCTTTGTTAGTAAAGATATAATTTACTGTTTTTGAATGATGACAACTGCATATTGCTACTTTTCCCTCCAATTTACACTGTCAGCATTCGATTTCTTTCCATAGAAGATGACATTTGTTTGTCTCAACGACTAAACATATTTGCAGAGGTGGCAAGAGTTCAGTTCCTTTAATTTTAAGATGTTTTTCTTGTTTTACCTCTGGCAGAAGGAAGCCTGATGCATTTGTTTAAATAAATCTTTTTAATGGTGAAACAGACCTTTTAAAATCCTTTCAGAATTGTGGCTGATAACAGGGTGCTAAAAGGCTGACCCAATAAAGAGTTACTTATCTAAGGCCGACAGATGACTTGCAGAAACAAAGCTGATGACTGGGAGAAACAATTACACACACACACACACACACACACACACACACACACACACACACACACACAAGCATGAACACTCACCTACAGCAGGGTCTAAACAAAGTAATGTGGTCGCAGTCAGGGAAGAAAAAAAATCTCAAAACACATTAACATTTTACATTTTGGGCATTTAGCTGGGGCTCCTATCATGACTCACTTGAGACAAACACAGAGACTAGAACTTGGGTCATGCAGCTTGATTTAGCACCATTATGCTGAACAAAAATGTTGTTACTTTTTTCACCTGCACTCCTCTAAACCCCTACCCTTAATGATCTCATAAGTCTTGCAATACATTTTTACTGTGGTATCTTTGTGTTTGTGTGTGTAGGTGTGTGTGTCTGTTTGTCCACCACCATGCTGATGTCCAATGCTCCTACGAGGCTTTTGAGTTACACCCTTTAATAAGAAGGCATTGTGGGAATTTTTGGTGTCTTGGCTCCCCTCCAGAATTATAAGCCCATCCTCAGAGGTTGTGCAGTGATAAAGTTGTCAGCTGAAAATGTCCCACCCAGGGAGAATTTACTCCCTTTTATAAGCATGTGTGTGTATTTGCTCAGCCTTGTGGCTCGGACATGACATTTACGTTGGGTATTATTGCCACATTAAGGCCTGTTGAGTGACAGACGTTAATTGCATTAATATTTTCTTCTTTTTTTTTTACCTTCTCTGTAGTTTACAGCATTCGAGAGATGTCTGTGCTCTGCTAATACTCAGGAGTTTCTCTCCCCATCTAGGCACATTTGAACAGACACAGATGCACTAATGCACCCTCCATGACCCACATTCTTACCCCACATTTCCACCATCCCACTCAAGAGACTTGCTCTCTCAGTGGGAAAAGTTCCACGGTTTAACCCCTTTCCTCTCTCTGGTTGTCTAGACCGCTCAATAGTGACTGTCAATGATGGATGCTCACCACATAAAAGCTATGTGTGTGTTTGTGTGTGTGGTCCAACAGATTAAGTTCTTTATGGGGAGCAGAGCAGGGTGGTACAGTATACAGAGTTTGTTAACCACAGGCAGAGTCTCCCACTGCATGTGGATCAGGGTTTATGATGATAGTAATAATGCAACAGTTAT
The DNA here is from genome assembly GCA_031216445.1 of Lateolabrax maculatus. NCBI lineage: Eukaryota > Metazoa > Chordata > Actinopteri > Acropomatiformes > Lateolabracidae > Lateolabrax > Lateolabrax maculatus. Next base: position 14,990,384 of record CM062201.1, read on the forward strand.
AATAAACGGATGTTGTGGATTAATATGCAATAAACAGCCTGAAAGAGTGTGGATACATTTAGAGCTATGTCTTATTTATCTAGTAATTATTCCACCAGTTTGTAAGGCTAACTTGGATGTATAGTGCCTCTCCTCTCCTCTCCCCTCTTCTCCTCCTGAAAACCCGGCTGAGGACAAAATATCTTTAGGAGTTTAGCTTGGTCTCTCCTCATGCAGTTGCAGCATTTAATGTGCTATGACTTTGTGGTATTACACTTTACCAAGAATAGAATAGGAATAGAAGAAGAAACAGACATAATCATGTCATTGATTTTGCACACTGCCCGTCCACAGCTGTTTGGGGTTGGGGAGTGCTCTGTCTGGCTGACCCTCTTCTGCATGCAGAATACTAACGGGAAAGAATGAGACAGACAGAAAGAAAGTGAAGGCGAGAAGTCCTCCTCATCTTCCCCTGAGAAATTCAGCAAGCTCACCCGCTATTCTTCTTGGAATGCCTTGGGGGATACTGGGAGTTGGAGGCACTTGAGTCGCTTTACTGTAGTTCTTTAGCTAAATTGAGCTCCAGCTGAATTCCCAGTGGTTTAGCCCAAAACAGCAGTCGGCCTGACTGGCAGCTCACAATCGTCGTCCACTGTCACCTCAGTGCCCACAGTGTAATATGGTAAGTCCACCACGGCTTTCACTGCAGTGGTGAGACATTATTAATGGGTCGTCAGCCTTCTAACACCTAATAGTGTTGACGTGGAGATGGACTTTGACTAAAATTTTTCCTGACAGTGTGTTTAAATATGCTAGAGACGGTAAGGGAGAGAGCGTGAGGGAGGGGAGACGGTGATGCTATTAAACAGTTTTAGAGACCTTTTTTCTAAAGGAAAAGGTGGAAGATCAAGCTGATTTTTAGAGTGACCTCAGAGGGTTTGCTTGTTGCAGGGGGTGTGCAATTTGATGTATCATGCAGACGATCAATTGTCATTTTAAAGTAGTTTTGAAACCCACAAATACCCATGCATACACATCCATTTTATTGAACATATTCGTGTATATATGCGTGTATGGCAGAAACAGGTAACTATATAAAAGACTGAAACTTTTAATCAGCATCTAATTTTGGAGATACTCTGCAGTTGATGAAGTATAACACATGGAAGTCCAAGGTGGCACTAAGCACATTTTTCAACACATGAACACGGCAACAGCTGGAAGACAACAGGGAAATCAGATTACCATGACAACACAATCTGTTTAGTGCCTTGTGCCTTTGCATGTTATAAACTGTTGTTATAAATTAGTATACGACTGTGGCAAAGATAAACTATTATTCATTGTCACAACTGCAGCATTGGAGGATTTCTTGACATCTAACAAATACTTGACTTATACACCTATGTTAACAAAATTCTATTTGCATTTAGTAAGCCTAATATTTTGAATGTCTCACTGGACTTGTGAGCGATAACAGTAGTGTTGAAATACATACTATTGGTGAATATCACCTGTCATACCTGCCTCCCACTTCACAAAGTTGGATCCCCCCATCAAGTTTGCACCAATCCCTGGGCAAGTCCCTAACCACATGCTAATATATGCTAATTCCCTCTGAATTTACACGCAGCTTTTAGCCAATGAGCTCAGCTAGAACAAAAGGCTAGAAGTAACCTTTCTCTTGTTACTCAGCCACTTCAGCTCAAGATAAAAGTCTTTTCGGCGAAGAAGATGTGAACAGAGACACATTCAGCCTTCAAAACAGCTCCTGCTGTGCACGCTTGATTTTTCCACCACACCCTCTAAATGTATAAAAGTGAGAAAATCCTCAGTGAGATTTCAAAGCATGCGAAGAGTGAGTAGTATCCTGTTTTATATCTGTGTGCATTTCAATGACACATTTCAATCCTTAATTTCTCCCAAAGAAGGACTTTTTTTCATTTTACATTGAATTTGGCCATATTCACCAAAGCACCTCGAGAGTTTTCTCTTACCCTTCTCTGTGAGGGGAAAGCTGAGCGTGAAAAGCCTGGTTAACCTCAGTCAGGCCCTTGGGGGATACTCGAGAGCTGCATGCTACATGTCAGAGGCTTAATGATGGCTCACAGTCAACTGCAGCTCAACTCAGCCTCCACACTGTGAATGTGCATGGACTTTACGTGCACATGGGCCCATGCGTGTGTGTGTGTGTGGGTGGGGTGGGGGGGGGGGGGGGGGGTAGGGGTGGGGGTGGGGGTGATTATACATCTGAATGTGCCTCTGTGTGTGTTTCAAAGATCAAAGGTTAACTACATAGGGCATGATGTCAAAGGCAGGTCTCTGGTAGGTGAAAACACTGCCAGCTCCACTCAGCAGTTACCATGGAGACGGCCCTGCTAATTCTTGACTGTTCCTCAACAACTCTGCCGCCGTTATCAGTGTAATCTACATTGATTTGGTCCCTTTTGCAAGTTACATTTCAGTGTTTCCCACATAATTAGATAGTATTTGTGGTGGTAACTTTTTTTGGGGGGGGGGGGCACACCCAAGCTTTCTCGCTGATGGCAGCCCCGTCCCAACCTCACATATAATCTAGTGTGTGATGTCATTTCTGGGCTGTCACCGCCAAGTGGTCACTGTGTTGTGACACAGCCAACGTTGCTGTGTCACTGCGTTGCACTTGTCTCTTTGGTGGTGGGAGCCTCAACAAACATCAGAAATCTTTTCCAGCGAGCACCAGAAAGTGAAATATATATATTTTTGCTCTCCCTCAGGGCTCAGCAGCCACCTCTTGATCTCTTCAAATTACAACTCGAAACGAGCGACATGCATGTAACCATGGTGCTGTGAATTGTGGATGGCTGTCAGAGATAATATGTATACAGTTATACAGGATTTGTAGTTAATGGGTTCAAACAGTTTTTTGTTAACTACACCTAATATAACCTGAACTATTCTATACTAGTGTGCAAGTTCATGTGCGCACACACAAAGACAGTTTCAAAGATAGAGTAAGGGCACAGCTCACATTTTAGATTATTATTCTCTCTTACCAAAAGTACTTAGATCCTTACAATTTCTAGACAAGAAACTCATTAAAAGTGGACATTGGAAGTAGTAATCTTTTAAATTGAGCCGACTGGAAAAGCTATCAAAACCACAAAAATATTTTCTTATCTAAATTGAAGCACTCAAAGCTCAGCGAGACATGCTTTTAGATATTAGAGCTGTGAAATGACAAACTCAGCACCTTTCATCTGATATTTAATTTGATTTGTAAGCTGTTTTTTTACTCAGATCCTTCATTTCTATCAAAGGAAAAGGACTCAATAAAGTGATAGTTCTGATGCTTTGAGGACACATGATCTCTTCTGGAGAGAAAATAGGATTGTTCTGTAGGCTCTGTGCTGTTTGTACAATTGCCTTGTCAGATGTCATTGACAGGCTAATCCTACAGCAGCAAGTACTTTGTTATGGGGGCGAGTTGCTAAATACTGATCAGTTAATAAACGGATTAGAGTTAATAAATATGGAGTGGTTAATGTAAGATGTTATTATATGAACATGAAGTTAAATAAATCAGTTGATAAACCGATTGAAGGCAATTTATAGCATGCCACATGTATATTTTAACATCCCAAGCCAAGTCCCATGTTTTTTACACCTAACAATCAACTTGACCATGTCCGTACTTCCTTCACTTTATCTATTTAAAAAAGGAAAAGTTGCCACTGAGCATAATCCAGGGAGTAAGTTCAACTCCACAGAAATGTGACCGATGTAAAAGCAGATCCTGCCAGAGCGCTCTGCAGTAGGAGGGCATCTGAGACTGCCGCGATGAGTCCTTTGTCCTCTTGTGGAAGGTGCAGTTGAGGTTGCAGTAGGCGTCTGCAAGACTAACAACACAGAAAATAAGGAAAAAGACCCAAACACAACAAAAATTGCCTGATGATGGTGCAAAAATTAAAAGTCAGTGGTTCACAAAAATGTCATCAGGATTCATCCTTTGGGCACCTTGGATATCTGTACCAAATGTCATGGCAACAGACCCAAAATAATTTGACTTATGGGTACAAAGGCGTGTGATGTGTAAGAGAATGAGTGGATGTGTATATCAGCCTTGCAATGGTTTTCTACTGTGAGAATCTCCAGGGCAAAATATATGTGAGACCCCCTTGGGGCACACCAGCGCATCCACAGATGCATTCTCAAACACGCACACAACCATTACACAACAGCCAGCAAACAATTCTATTTGCCTTTCCCCAGACACAGCTTCCTTCGTTGCAGCATTAAAGGGGAGAGATTATTTCCTCTATTTCCAGGGAAATGGATTTTATATCAGTTGTGTGTTTGTAAATCAGACCTCCATTTCCAAGAAAGCAGGGGGTATTACTCTTATCTCCTTGACTGTATTTGTAAAAGCTCAACAATATAGGTTACAACTTCTCAGATTTCCTACCTGCCTGCCTTGGGAATCTGGTTTTCCTGATACAGCTTGTTGTATATCTCTGATGGAATAAATCAATTAAAGTGCAAAGACAGAATAAAGAAATATGAACGTGCCGTGTTTCCTGCCACTTATGAAAAAAGATTTGTTCCCAGATCACTCTCTTTGAACCCAATCTCCCAGCTGTAAGTAAGGGATACAGTATATCATTTGCATTTAAACAGATGAGTTACTGGAGGAAGTTCAGATCATTCTATTGATTACGCTTACTGAATTAAGTTCAATTTTGCATGCCTTCACTTGTCGAAGAAAGTTTAAAAATGCTGATCCTGGTTCGCTGATAATACGCGAACTTAGGGATAAAAGCCCCTAGACTCCTTAAACTTTGCTTATCCTCACGTGCTACCCACATATACCCACTAGGGCACAGTAAAGTTGGGCCCAGCCACCATCACCACCACCAAGTTTTTTTTGGTTCATCATAGACTTGTAAGATACCATACTGGCAAGGGGGAGGACAAAAATGTAGAGAGAGAGCAATCGCAGATGGAAATCGATGAAGATGATGAAGACTAAAGCAGTCTGATTGAAATCTGCAGAGCTTAAGTCATTTATGAGATCTGCAAAACCAAATGTGATTACCCATACCTCCCTGGATCTCCTTCCCCACCCTCCCTACTCCTTCTCTCTTTTCATTCTTCACTGGATCTGTCACTCAGCCCTGAAATATTCATGCCCGGCTCTGAAAAATGAATGCATCTGCCGAAAGGGAGCAGAAGTTGAAGAGAGAGAAGTTAGTCGTTTCACAAGATACTCTCTCATGATGAAAGTGACAGAGGACTTTGAGTCAAGCCGTTGCTTCAGGAAATGTGGATGACGTGACAGCACGCAGTGGCCATGGTGTGTGATTGTGTGTGTATGTTTGCGTGTGTGAGCGGTGAGTTGAATGTGTGCATCACGTGGGCCATGTTTGCATGTGATGATGTGAGGAAATCAAGGTAACATTGGGAATGAATGAATGAGAGGAATGAGACGATGATAAGATTTGCTGAGGTTGTATTACTACCACATAAAACAATGAGAGAATAGTTCTGTCATATTTGACCTCAGGACTTTACTGGTTGATGAGATTGACAAGTTCAGTACACAAACCACAAACACAATAACAACAGGGTGAGACAGGGTGTGTTCAGTTCAGTGCAGTGTACATAGCGAACATAATGGACCTTCATCAGATGGTCTCTTCACTACTACTACTACTACTACTCTCTCTCTCTCTCTCTGATCTTTCTATTTAATTGGCTGCAGAGTTTCTCGGCTCTCAGTCTCCACAAAGTATATTTTGTATTGATCCTCTTTCCTTCGCTTCACAGACTCTGCTTCCTATAGTCATCTCATCTACTGCTGTTGTCTTTATCAGTTGGCCATACACACACACACACACACACACACACTCTCTCTCTCTCTCACACACACAAACACTTAAATACTGCCTCTTTATGAAGTCTTATGTAAATCCTTGGGAAATTAAATTGGGCAGAGTTTGTCACAGAAAATCCTGTAGGTCTTTTCTTTTAGTCTATGTTTTTTCCTAATGACTCTGCTTTGCAATGGGCAAATTCAATGTAAAATCAAATGTTTAAACAAACAAAAATGTAAACATAAAAAACAAACAAACAGTACTTTACAATCTGTATTGTACTACTATAAAGGTCAATGGGCAAATTAGTGGACTGGCAACCTACTAGTCTGGACTATCAACCCACTAGTCACAATCAGCAGTCAGGCAACATGTTTATGAGGGGTGCATGTAGTGGAAATACAGTACATAAAGTTTTCATTGAAAACATTCAGAATTGTTTCTCTGCTTCTGCATCCTCCTTGTTCTTAGGGCTGCCACTAAATGTCATGAACATGACATTTCATTCCCTTTTCATTCCCACATTGAAATTGTGTCAAAATTACTAATCTAACTCTAATTACTAATTGGATACCTCTCATCTCATCCTTTCTGGGGGTAGAATTTAAATTTTAAGAGATGCTAACTTTTTTCTGGGAACGTGTACTATTTTGTACCCTCGGTGTTGTTTTCCAGAGCCAGGTGGCAAACCTACATTTAGTGATATAGTGAATAAAGCTGGTGACCTCAGCAGGAAACAAATCAGACTGTTATTCCCTATTCCCTGTTAACATGGTAACGGTGCTATAAAAGGCATTCAGTCAACGTAGTCTCTTACCATCCCAAATCACTTAACCCTAAATGCCCACTGATATCAGAGGTGATAAGCACACCTGTGCAAAGATTTGATGCTATTTGGATTTCCCAGAACTATGTCAGTTCTGTCAGAGTGACATACCTGGATGGGGGTTCTCATGAATAATACACCTTTGCAAGGTTGTACACAAAACAAGGCTGTACTGACACATAGTTGACTTGTGTACTTACAACATCAACACGTCTGGAACAAGATGTCAGGGTTGATATTCATGCTGTTTCAGACACATACACTGAAACACACATGCGGTTGTACGGGGTGTCCCACAAGTAGCTAATGCAGAATAACATTGTTTCCAGCATGCTGGGCTATTAATCATGGATGAACTCCTGCATCACTGACAAATCAGCCTAATCTCACAGGGAATGGTGTTAGTGTATATACACAGGCACACCCACACACACACACCCACACACACACACACACCTAAACACACACACAGTGTGGTCACGCACACACTCATACACACATGCATTTCATCTTAGTCTAATCTCATAGGAAAGAGCATGCTTTGACTGGCAAATAGAGAATTAATGCAGAGCAAGGGGCTCTCCTCCTATCTCCCTCCTCCTGTCTCAATCTTTACTTATCCGTCTCTCTCATGTCCTTCTCCTCCCCTCTTGTCTTCTTCCTTCCCCTTCCGTTTTTTTTTTTGTTGTGGAAAACATCTTCATGCAGTCTGCAGACAGGCTGGTGAAAGACGACCAGCAGCCTGATGGTCTCTGTGACAATCCTTGAATTTTTCCAGAATTGTTATCGAATAGCACACGTCTCACATATAGTGTAATAACTATCAGGAAAAAAACAGGTGCTTCTACATTTAGCACAAGCACGTTTAATGACTAAGCTGACTAATAACCAGAGGAACATGCTGGAAAAGAGGCTACACTGCAGCAGATCAGTCGAATATCCACTATGCATGAATCCATGCAGGTTGTGTGTGTGTTTGAGTGTGAGCATGGTCAAGAGACAGAGAACAAATGAGAGAGAGGTCTGTGCAGAGAGCACATGTTTGGCTAAATAAATAAAATGGTGCAGGCTGAACAAATCTGTTCAGAATGAATGGGAAGGTTCGGCAGAAGGGGGCTGATGCAGAAGTGCTGAAGGGTAAACTTATTTACATTCATGTTGGCATGTGTGTACGCATTTGCTGTGCACACAAATATTTGCACATGTTGTATGTTGGTGTGGATGGAAACACATATGTGCCTTCATGTATGCATTCATGAATCACAAACAGCCCTTTGACTTCTAAAGCCCCCTTCAGCTCTATATTAAACACTTGCATATCTCACAGCCCTGTTGGAACACACAATGACATCCTGTCCCCCTAACGCCCACCTCTCTTCCATTCCTTTTTCCCTTGGCCCTCTGACTGGCTGCTTTGTACCCTGACAGATATACAGCTCCTGGCTGCCCTACAGGTCTCTGGGGAAATGAGATACAAATGCCACAGTATCTGCGATATCACTGCTCAAAACCAATGCTGTAGCCCTTGGCTATGAAACAGCAGCTCGGACACCGACACCACAATGGTTGGGATAAAACAACACAATGCATGATAAACCAAAATTATTTGAGACACACAGTAGAACTGGATGTCATACATGACTTCCTTGATTCTAACTCTCTCATTTAATCTGGTACAATGTGTTTAACTTCCTCTGGCCTCGAGGCTAATCTGTAAATGTATTTCTTTGGTGCATTTAAGGGGTTAAGCTTCAAAGCACTGAGTGATTATGAATGCAGAGCATGTCTTTTTTTCACTGCTTGTCATGTAGCGTAAATAGGCTTTTAATCTCTGATCCAAACATGGAAGACACACAAATGTTCTTACATCACTGTATATCTAACACAGTGTATCTATGTGTCCTTTAATTTGCCTGGCTAATGCAGCACTCTAGCACAGTGATAAGAGAGTGTAATCTTCTTAGGTGTGGCGAAAGCTTAATCAATATTAACATATTCCTCAGCTCCCTATCCATTGAATAATTGATATCCCCACACAGTCTTGCTGAGAATGAAATAAGATGTAGGAGTATTAAAATAACTTCCCCGAGATAAAAGAAAATTGATTAAAAAAAGATGGCTGAAAATTAAAGAGAAGGAAAGGGAGCCTAAGGGATTGGACTTTGCATACAAATGAAGAAAAGGGGTTGGGGGGTGGAGAAAAAAGGAACTTTAGGGAAGTTATGAGCCCATTTATCTAACTCCAGTCATTTCAGACTCGGCCGGCTGGATTTTTACCGAACCAATCAAAGCGGTTAATCTGAGGGATCCACTGTAGCCTCTCCAATCCCTGACCTCCTTGTAAAACATGTAGTTATTAATCAATGATTGCTCATCTGTAATTTCCGCCTGATTACCTCTTCATTAAAACTTGCAGTGGCGACAGCTCAGAGTTCACCTGACAGGCTACCTCTCTGTTCCAAACTCACATTCTAAGCATTTTTCGGGCCTAACAGACCGTGCCTGCAGGCCCTGGCCGACCTGGGCAATAATTTCCCAGCAAGAATGATAATTAGAATTAATTGAAGTTTTTAAAACTTATTTCCACAAGGTCCTCTAGTTCAACTGCTGTATTTAAAGTCTAAAGTTAGTAGTGCAGTACCCGTTTGGAGCGTGACCGTTTGGAGGATGTCCTCGTTCGGGACGGGCCGATTGCTTAGCCACCAAAAGTCCTGCTTGCAGTGTTGTCAAGAGCCGCAGTATGCATGTGCGAAGGACAGTCATACACACATACATACATACAGGCAGGCAGACAGACAGACAGACAGACAGACAGAGATTAGTCAGCTGCATAGGTAGCCCTACGCAATTTAAATGCACAGTCACAAACAACAGTGATAAATATAGTGGATGCAGTCATTGATATTGTTTATAAGAGATTATCAGTGTGTTTTCTTGCAAGATTCGCTTGCGGTGAGATGCTTCGACTCAGTCAGTCTGCAGAGCCCTTAAGCCCCGCCCATGCTGCTGCACAGTGCGCTTGTCGCTTATTTATTTCACGTGTCGCGTGTCCAAATTGCACCAAGTGCAACACTGCACTTCCTCGGGTCCTCAGCAGTGCGCCCACAAAGTGCGAAGTAGATTGGCTGAACGGTTCTCGAGAATCGCGACAAACATACATACAGACAGAGATTCCTTGCTTTATAGTTAGATGCCAGCTAGCCACAAATTGATAAATTACTTAAAAGTGAAAAAAATAAATAATAAAAACTGTAACAATGCATTTAAGACCCTGGCCTGGGGACTATAAGCTCATCCTCCACAGCTGCAGGGTCGACACAAGGAAGGATTTTCAAGATGGATGCAGTGAGAGGATCAGGGTTAAGAGGAATCATGCATTTGGACCACCTCAGTGCTATCAGATCACTGCTGACACCTCACCTACCACCCCCAGGGCTTTAGCACAGATCACAAGTTGAGAGGGAGAAGGCAGAGAGATGCTTGTGAGTTTGTGTTTGTGTGTAGGTTTGTGTGCATGTGTGTGTCTGTGCATGTTTGTGTGAGAGGCAGAAAAAAGAACAGAAACTTCCTCGGCTGTCAGCAGAGAGGACAGATTTCAGCCCATCTCAAGGTTGCTGCACTCACAAAGGTGACATATGAAGGACAAATGTTTGTGAAGTGTTGAGCACCACGTCTGACAGCTGTGCTCAATCAGTGATAGAAAAACATGGGTGAAAATGAGATTTCAACAAGATGAGGATGAAGCCAATATGGAACAAAGATAAAGGCAATATCCACACACACACAGTACTATATGATATAAATACACAGGACGTCAATAGCACTGTTCTATGTGTCCTCTATACAAAACTAATTACATTACAGATTTGATGACTTGAGAGTGAGACAAGAAGGTGCGTACAATACAAGAGGTAACTGAAGAAGTGTGTTCATGTGGTTGCACGTGTGTTGCACAGCGTCTTGTCTGTCTCTTGATCATGTATGTACGTGTACTGCGTCTCTGTGTGTTAAACTGGTCTCTCATCCATTCAGCACTGTATCAGACACCCTCCATCTCCATTTGACAGGCAGCTGACGTGCAGTGAGGTGATAGCTGCTCCGATCAATGTCTTCGATCTACAAACACTGACAGTTACTAACAAACTTGCAGACCTATCCTTCATGATTAACTGTCTCTGTGTTTTTTAGTTTTTTTTTTTTTTTTTTACATGAAAAAGAAATTACAATTAAACTTGTACTGTCTATCCTGAACTGAATAAACCATCTGTCACAATTAATGTTTGGAGGACTCACTCTAAACACCTCCTTTAACTCTTGGAAAGCTATAGTAGGTAGTCATAATGATAACTTATGACAATGCAATTAAAAAGGACTAAAATCTTTTTCATAGCCTGTTTTAGTGTTATTCTTTTAATAGCAGGGGAGATGTTGAATTCATGGGGAGAAAATGGCAAATTGCAGCCATTTGTGCCTCCATCTCCTGCTTCTGACTAATCAAACTCGAACCCGTTAACTGTCTGTTCTAATTACGCTGCATCGATACACAGACTGACTTTACTATCTGCCTGTCTGAGGGGTCTGGTTGTGCTCTGCTATGAAAAAAGATATACAATAGGGAGTGGAATTCACAATGTCCTATTGTTACACACTTTTGTAGCAGGCATTCCTTTTTAAATTTTTCGGTCGACCTCCCTTTGCACGAATTACGGGTAAATGTGTGAATTCTGTCCTCTTCTCGCTCCCTCTCTGTCCTCTGCCTTTTCACTTTCTGTTCTATTTCCTTTTTCTTTTTTTCTCTCTGTCTCTGCTGCTCTGGGCTTCTGTCAGCTGAAACAAATAGCTGTGTCTTAAACAACCTGAGCACAGGGCAGGTGTCAGTCAGGCTGCAGAGCGCAGAAATTGATCATGGCTAGGTGCAAAGTCAATACAAACTAAAATGACATACTCGTTTCAGAAAATGCATGTAATGCTCATGCAGTACATTGGTTGCACACTTTTCAATCCATTACTTTATCTATGCAGTATGACCGTTTTGGTACTCTACTTTGGGTTCTGCCATGAGATGCTGCAGTAATTTTGAGTGTAAGTATCCACAGTCTATAAACTATATATTCCATCAATTCTGTAAATTCATAATTTGTTGCTGTCTATACATTTAATGTTGGCACATACTAAGCTATTTTAGGTTTTAAAAAAGCATGTTTTTATCCCAGTGTTCCCATCACTGATTGTACCAAGTTGTCCCCATCATGCACAGGTGCTACCTGCATTTTGAGTGGATGGGACAAATTTTGGGATGTAATGCAAAGTTAGATTTATGGTTGATGCAAGGACATCAACAGGAGTCCCAATGTAGATACCTATGGCGCAGGGTCTGATTTGTAGTTCAGGGTCTGATTCCTCAAGCTGACATGAGGAGCAGGCTACCCACAGTAACTGTGTTTGCATTCTTAATTTGTGATATGAATGAAGACGGGACGGTTCGCCTTGTTTCACTACTGAATATTCGGAGTGGTCGCCACATTTAAGTTGATTCCTTCACCGTGATGGAAAGTGAGGGGATAAATGACAGAAGTATAAATGAAAAGTACTGTAATAAGAAATTTTGCAAATCATAAATACGGTTCTGTGATTTTAAAAGATGTAAATGTCTTTTATTCTCCTATGCTATGGTATCTGTGCAATGAACCATCTTGTTGTTTGGTGGGTAAACCTAAACCTATATCTGTGTTTCCTTGCAAACTTCAGAAAAACTTCCCCTCATGAGGTCCCTATGGCTACAACTGACAAGAATGGTGTTGGCTAATGTTGTTCCTGTCAGTGTGTGAATCAGACCCTGTTTACTGCCAAACCCTGGTCTGGCTTGCTCTGCCTTCTGGCCTCACAAGTAGAGTAGCATTCGGTCAGCCGCCTTTGCTCACAGTTTCAATTTCTCACTCTCTCGTAGTCTTCTTGACTGAAGCAAACAGTGTTAATGATAAAATACTTTTTTCTTCTGGGATTTGATTTTAACTAGGGCTTGAAACTTCTCATTTTCATTACTGATTGATATGTAAATGATCTTTCCAATTGATCAAGAAATTGCTTGGTTTGCAAACGGAGCAAAAACCCTAAGTTGCTAACAGTACATTCCAGATTAAGAAAAAAATTAAAGTTTGCACACATTCCAGGATACGTATTGACTGAGGACATCACTGTTATGTGCCTGGAGATGAAATTTCCTGCACATAGCAGAAAAATCTAATTTGTAAATGCGTATTAGTCTGGAACCTCTCAGTTTATTTTCGTTCTCCACAGGCTTAATTGACGGTCAGAGACAACAAATCAGAGCAACGAAGAGCCGTCCTGTTGGATGGTACGTCCTGTCAGAAGTTCGGCAAACACATTTTTCTTATCAACATAAAGTGCAGTTATTTGTTCTTCTTTTAGAGAAAATTTACCGTCCAGTCCAGAGCAAATGAAACATGAGCTCGCAGATTCATCTGGTTCCCAGGCTAGAAAAATCTCTCACTTACACTGTTAAATATACTCCCAGACTTACATACACGTATAAAATGTCCATTGTTTTGTCCGGCCGAGTAATTCAGTTTACAATTAGATAAAAGAAAATAGACTATATTAAAGAAGTGGACATAGCCTCAGCAATGTAACCCATTGGTTTATGGACCTCCATTTTGAAACCGTGGGTTTAGGATTTTCGCTGTCGTCATTTTGGTGAAGTGACGTTATTAAGATGAGAGGGCAATGCTGCCTTTATCCAGAGGGTGGTCACCATGATAGCGACTTGTCAATCACAAAGTAACCCTTATCCTAAAGCATACGCTGCTTTATCGTCTATTTTCCTGTAAATGTGACCATAATTTACTAAATGTACATCATGCTCTACCAAAGAAAATTTTAAACTAGCAATTGAGACCATAAACTCATGTTTAAAATGTTTACTGAGGTAAATAATCCAGTGAGAAGAAGGTCATTTTCTTATAGACTTCTATACAATTGGACTTCTTTTTGCAACCAGTGGAGTTGCCCCCTGCTGGCCATTAGAGACAATGCAGGTTTAAGGCACTTCTGCATTGGCTTCACTTTTCAGACCCAGAGATTGTCGCTTGGTTGCAAAGTGCAATTGCCTACACTCCCACCAGTAATTAGGCACATCCCCAGTAACGAGTAGCGGCTCTCACGGAAGAAAACCACCTGCTAACCGTAACATTACATAAAACATAGGGATTTTAACTTATAAACCTAACTGACCCAAGGTTTGAACTCCTTTGCATTAAACATTTTGTGCTGACGAATTTGTATGGACTTAAACTGACAGAATTGAACATTTTATTTTTGGATATTTATTTGTTTACATATATTTTCTGTTTATAGCTCACAATTCTTGGTCATTTTTACGTTCAGAATATCTTATTAGGGAAAACTTAATTCATATAATGGTATACAGTATATCAATATCGACTCAGATGACAAAATAAATAATTTATTTGCTATATCACCCAGCTCAATATACATATAGTTATTCCCTGCCTCATAGTTATTCTGTTGTTGACAACAAGTCATTAAATTAGACCAACTTGTCTCTCACTAACAGTTGTTGACACACACACACACACAACAAATGTGTTTCCGACATAAAATGAGTAATAGTAGTAGTAGTAAACATACAGTCAACAGTCTGTGTATTAAGTAGTGACTGTAAAGGCACAAGCAGAATCAAAATGCCACACAGGAATGCTGATTTCTTTTTTGTCTTACAGTTGTCCAACTCACATTGCAGCTATTTTCGATTGCCTGTGTACCGCTGTTTTTAGTTGACATGCATTGGAGCTGACTTCTTCCATTTACATTCAGGAAAACATGGAAAGAGAACGTCTACCTCATCCAGTCCATCAGAGGGAGAGAGAGAGAGAGACGGGACGACAGACAGAGCAGGAACTGTTTGAAAGCACAGGAAACACGACTTAAAACTATTTCCATCGTTAGACCCCACACCATCATCTTCAACGTCACTCACTTCCCTCCCCACGCATACACTAAAACATTTATACTGCAATGCCTGTCTGCTGATGGTTTTGCCTGTGAATTATTTACCAGTGAAAATGCAGGAACAATCTAATTGAAGAGAAGGAAACTCTCTCAAAACATCACTGAAGATGAAACTCTGCTTTTTTCTCCTTATAAGATAAATGCTTTACAGTTGTGGTCAGATTATGTTGCCGTTGTCTGTGTTGTTTTGTATTCTCAAAGCTCGCTGTTTGCAGCTGTCCGCAATTACAACAACGTGAATGACTTCTCCTCTGTGTGTAACATATCAGAATGCTATCCTTAAATTTGTAGTTTCAGTAGGTATGTGTCTGTTTCATAGAGCGTTTCTATCACTAATGCAGTCTAAAGCAGTTCGAGGCAAACGCTGTATTACTCACAGTTAACATCTGGCCAATTAACATTGGTGTACATGAAAGGATAAAGTAGGAGATGTGTGGATTTCAATTTTCACACCTCGGTAGATGTTTTCTAAGTCTTGTTATTTGAAGTTAGAGAGAGAGAGAGCTACCAGAAAGATTTCAAACAAACTTTCTCCATCCTTGTTATTATGAAAAGGGTATGTAGCCAAAATAGACTTTTGTTGAATGAAGGTTTATACTGATATTATACCAAAGAAATAATATCTAATCTTTTGCTAATTATTCATTGACTTATCCAGTTCATATCTCTACAACAGCAAGTAAGTGTTCAGCCATGAGAAAACCTGAATGGAAATTACAGAAATGTGAGGAAAAAGGCCTTAATATCGCAGAAAGGTCTACACAGTGGAAGTGGATAAGTTGTTTATCAGTTAAATATTAAGATGCACAAAAGGCAAATTGAAACAGAGTATTTGAATAAACAACAACATCGTAGAAGCTGGTCCTCTTGTTTTAAAATTTTGAAATTTTATTTCCAGCATGGATGCTGCTTCACCATACTGCTACCAGATCCAATTTCTCCCTCATCGGAGAGCACAAATAATAAAAACACAGAAAGTGTTGGACAACAACGCCACATTTTAAACGAGGAAAAAAATAGGAAAAACTTACATAAATGCTCCAATGGGTAGGATGCAGTCGAAAGTAAAGGCGATTGGTTGTTTGGTAGTTTGATTGGTAATTTACTTAAAATTTGCATTTGGTAAAAAATTTGGATGTATATATACATACTGCTACTGCTAACAAAAACATGCATGCAAACGTCCTTTTGAGACATCATACTTTTGAGAAAAAAACCTAGTTGCTTACAGTACATTCATGATTAAGAAAAAAGAAAAACAGTTTGCACACGCTGCAGTATAAATATTGGCTGGGGACATCACTGTTGTGTGATGAGATTCCCTGCACATAGCAAAAAAAACCTCTCACTTGCACTGTATAGCACATGTACACACTCCCACAGTTCCACACACATGCAGCTCTGCCCCCTTTGAAGTGCTGCATCACTAGACTGTAATGGAATTCTATAGCTGACTGCTGACTGGAGGCTTTGGAGGGGGATGGATGGAGAAATGGATGGATGGAGGGAAAAATGAAGGGAGAGGAAGGTGGGAAAAATTGATTGAAGGAAAAATGGTGGACTGTTTTTGTGTTCATGCGTTTGAAGAATCGCGCCCCCTGCTTCCACAGGGTTTTGCGTGCCTCTGTGTGTGTGTGTGTGTGTGTGTGTGTGTGTGTGTGTGTGAATGTGAGTCTGAGTGTGTGTGAATGTCAGTCTGATTGTGAGTACTACTAGGGTGATGCCATCGATATTATGTGTGGCACGCCGAGGTACAAAGGTTCATTTTCTTCTAATGCCTGTTTTAAAAACCCCACCTTGCACACAACTTCAAAAAGGCTCCCCGGGGTGAGGATGTAAGTGTATGCAACCCCTCCCACCCTCCTTCCCTTCCTCCTTTTCAACCTACGTTTTAGCAGGGGACAAGAGGGTACTGTAAATTACCTTTTGATTCATCCCCTTTAATTATGCAAATAGATTTCATTATCTGCAGTGACTCTAAAGTGTTGTGGAATGTATTCATTAGCCTGTGTGTAGAGCTGTGAGTGTTCATGGAGGGGCACTCAAGTGTGTACAATTTTGCTTGACCCTTTTTTCTGTACAATATACTCAACAAGGTGTGTGTGGTTGTGTTTGTGTGTGTGTGTGCACCTGTGCATACTTTCTTGTTTAGAGTTAACTCTTAAAGTCACAGTTAGAGTGTTTTTGGTTCCCTAACGTGACAAATTTAGGAGTGACTTTTATTATATTTGTGGGGTATAAATACAAAGAATTAAATTAAATTCTTCAGGTATGATTGGGTCACTCGGTTGTGGGTGTGGCTTAGTAAATACAATGCAATAAAGAGCTGTAGAGAGATATTGAGCGGTAGAGGTCTAGTCGTCCAACCCACAGCTTCCTCACCCATGTTTAGGAGGAGGAGGAGGAAATGTTAACAAAGTTTTAAATGAGGTCCAAGCACACACCTCTGAACCATGATATCGCTCTGCTAGCTATGAAAAAGACAACTTTCCCCTCCAGTGTTCGAAACATTTTGAGCCGGCTACAGTTTGTGCATAAGCAGCGATGCAATGCTGTTAACTATAAATTCTGCATCTGTCTGTGTCCTTAGTTATTTCACTCCATGAAACTTTGGCCTCTCAATGACGAACAGACATGTTCATTGGTTGAGCCTATGTTTAGAACAGAAACTCTCCTGAGTTTTGGATTCAGCACAAACTGTATGTGACTGTAATTATGCAAAAGAGGTCATTAACTTAATAAACAGTGTCTGTAAACAACAGCACAAAGACAGTTTCCTTGCTTCCTCCCTTTCTTTCCACTCTCCCTCTCTCTCAGTTCACTCTGTGTCTCTCTATCTATTACTTCTCTCCCTTTATCCCTCTCCAAATTTAACACATGGGTCTTTCAGTCTCGGTTATGAGCATCTGAATTTGAGAGATGCTCATAACCGTCTGAAGTCGAGAGAAGAAAACATCCGCACTATCTCAATAGCTGAATAAACAGCTGATGGCGCAGCAAGGGGGCTGAATGGGTTTAATGAGTAGACTATGACAGTGTGACCCAGATCTAGTTTCTAGACTGTCACTAAGCTGCCTACAAAAACCAAACTGACAATAACAATCATCAACAACCATTCTCATTAATTACAGTGGCAACACTCATGGTCTCCATTCTCAAAATTGACCGAAACTCCCCTGTGTCTGCTGTGTGTGTGTGTGTGTGTGTATGTGAGAGAGATATCTTTCTCAATCGTTGTCCCTGTCTCCCCCTAATCTCCTCTACTTCTCCTCATCCCCCTATCGCTTCCATGTTCTGTAATGCTCTTATTTAACTTGGCATCATCCCACCCTCACATCCTCAGTGCTCCACACTAAATGTCAACAACTGAATATTCATCACAACGTTGACACCCCTCCCCTCTGTCTCTCGAAATCTCATCCCAGATGGGGGATTTTTTTTGTCTCTCTCCCTCCACAGACTGATTAGCAGCAGCTTTGAATATTACCAATTACCAATATTAGAATAGTAATTTCCTGCAATATTCAGCTTCTCCACCCTCCTTATGATTCAAAGAGCTCAGAGCTTTTTCTCTTTGTTTACCTAATTTCAAGGCGTACAGCGTACTTTCTGTAGCAGTATTTTGTATTTCTTTGGTGTCAGTTGTTTCAAAGTGTAAAACTAGTGTGCTTCATTCTTCCCGCATAAAACATTCAATGTGCAGAATTTTGAATTGCAGACTTTATTGCAGATAAATAATACTAAATCTCTTTTCCCACCTATAATTCGCAGCATGACCAGTAACCCATCATAATGGTAACATCACAATTTATCATATAAACTGACAGCAAACCAACACAGGGAATTCAATGGTGGGCTGCCGAGCTATCCTGAGGAATACAGTACAAGGGCGTGTATGCCAGACTCAATCTGAGAAGGTGAAGGAAATAGGGGTGACCAAACTATGACCAGCAGGCCATTTGTGGCCCGTCACCCTTGTTGAAACCCTCTGGCTATGGTCCTTGAATTATTCTATAACTGAAATATTTTTTTCCTGGTTAAACTGCAGTATGAATGTAGTAACAAGTTTGAATAGTTGGGTGTCACTATCCCTGCTTTATTTGCCAACAGTCAATCGCTGTAAAGAAGGAATATAATGTCAGAAGACATCTTGAAACAAAACATGGTGAGCAGAGAGGAGAAGGTAAGACAGTTTGCAATTAGCCAGTCCACTCAATGCCTGTGTTTGAAATCTGCACTGCAAGAATTACACCTGACACCAATTCCCATTAAAGTGCTATTGACTGATGAGTCAAATTCATACTACCTTATTGGTATTAAGCATATTAAGGCCCAGGACTACATTTCACGTGTGGTGCCTTGAAGGATAGATGATTATTAGCAATGCTGCACAGAGAAGATGGGTAAATGCAAGTTGTATAGTAAAGGACAATTACAGTCACCTCATGAGTTCAGGATATTAATTTAGAATGCGTTCAGTGAGAATTGCTTGATCTTTGCAGGTGGAAGCAAACCAATCTGAACGCAACACTGAATGCAGTGAATCTTGTGTGCAACTAGTCTATTACTTTAACTGGGCGAGCAGCTGATTTACCAGCTGCATGGCCTAAAAAATTCTGGTGGCTAATTTGGGAGAAATTTCCGAAAACCGTCACCCTGTTGACTAATGGTATCCCAGTCAGAGGTGCATTCTGCTGGTGTAGGTAGGGTTCATATTGATGTCTTTATTGTAGAGCACAGGCGACAGTCGCCTGTCCCTCAGAAATGCCTCTTGAGCTTTACCAGACCACAATAAAATAAATGTGTGGGTTGGTGTTTGTATCTCTGTGGAGAGAATGTGTCAACAGCCTGCTAGCGAGTCAAGATGTCTTGGAAATGAATACCGCAAGATCACACATACACACTAGCAGACACACACAAACACAAACGCACATACACACATATTATGCAGCAAGTATAGATGAGAGGTCATTTTATCTGTGTGAGTCATCGGTACCACCTTAATCACTGTGACTCATATTTAACACTCATTCAGGAGCGACTCATAGGGAATAGAAAGGGAAGCATACACCTCCTTTCATGCTTCCCTTGACATGAATGACGCAGTCAGGGTTGGGGTTATCTGACTTTGTCTGTATGTGTGGATATCAGGGAGTGTGTTTGAGGAAAGTGACAGGTTGAGACCGCCATGTAAAGAACGCTTTGGGCCTGTGTCGCTTATCAGTCCCACACACACTCTTTCTTTTTCTTGCATGCTATCCACCTTGCACACACAAAGACACACATACACACACTCAGCTGAATTATATGTCACGCTGATCTGTGGAGTTCATTTGTAACCTGCTCAGCTCTGCTCTGTTCTCCAAGTCTCACAACAGAAGCCATATTACTTTTAAGCTATCACTTTGCACTAGCATCACAGGACTCCCCCTCCATTATTTCTGTCTTTCCACTTTCCCCTTCTTTCCTCACCATCCTCTCATGTCTTTATCTATGTGTCAGAATCAGAGGAATCCAACAAGAGAAGGGCTATGGCTGTATGTCTGTATACCACACAAACTGGATGGTGCGGTGAATTATAGTGAATATGAAAAAGGTTTCAGGAATGGTATTTTTGATTTTAGGATACAAGGCCTATAGGCTTGTGGGACGTCTCTTCACTTTCTGGTTGTGTGATGTGATATTGCTATTAATATGGCTTAATAGGGTCAAGTTGTGTACTAAGACCATATAAAAATGATTTTAAATTGCTGTTGTTTAAAAAAAAAAAAACAATATCAAATTTCCCAGTTCACCTGTGGTGTCCCAGCCACAAAAAGATATGTGTATACTCAACAAGGAAAAATAAACATGCAGTCACCATGTCTGTCTTTGATAAGCATAGCAAAGAGACTTGTTATTCTGCCACGCTTCCCTTTGGTTTCCCAGTGAGTTCTTAATGGCTGTTTATTATGTCAGCAACTTCTAATTTTAAGGTAAAATGTAGGGTTTTGTATTTAAAGATACAGACAATAACTTTGCTTTACACCCATAACAGATACTGTACACGGTGCAGGGCGGATTGCTGGATTGGCAGTTCAATCTCTAGCTCCTCCTGTCCACATATCCAAATGTGACCTTGGGCAAGACACTGAACCCCAAATTACAGCGCGTGTGTGAATAGGTGAGTGAGAGGCAAATTGTAAAGCTCTTTGGCTTAAAGCGCCATATAAATGCAGTGCCATTTAGTTTCATTTCCACTGACAGCTGTACAGTGTGGCCAAACGGTAACCATAATACCTTAAAAGAGACAAGTCTGGTATCAGCCTCTATCCATTAATCAAAAACACTTGAAACGCTCTCTGAAAACATTTAATGTATTATTGGACAAAATAGCCTTTTTAAACTTTGGTTAGCCACTTGTAGTTTTCACAAGTTATTTTTGTTGGAAATTAACTAAATCAACCAAACATCTTGTCTGCTCACTATCTTACGTAAACTAAACATACGTAAAATAACAGACATTAAATGCACTCAGTGGGGCATAACCCGCATTTAACAAAGCTGTTAATTAAATTGCAGTTTCATTAGGCATCTTAACTAAGTCTGTTCTAATTTGAAGTATCAATTTCTCCAGGTAGTTATCCTGTTTGGTTTCCAAAAAGGTCTGAATTATTTGAGTGACCATACTAGTAATCTCTGCCAGAGACCTAACCACTGTTACTCTTCATGCTGATGTTATTTGTAGAGTAACTATAAATACTTATCTTTATACCATTTCTAGGTCTCCTTGCCAACAATGTATCTGCCAAGGTCAGCTATGATAGCTAATACTGAACTAAGCAAAGAATGGCTAAATATCAACTCCAATACTTATATGCTTAATTTCTTCAAAATTGTGTTGGAGTGAGAGTACCAGTTTGAGAAAGACTGTTTGATTCATGTTGCGCAAGGGAACAATTAAGACGTACAGCTGTTCATTTTCTCCTCTGTGTCACCTGGCACTGTGCTGTATACTGTGAAAGGAAACACGTTTGGCTCATGATGCATCACACTTGAAATAAATCATTGGGCTTAATATTCATGCTTGTCAAACATGTCAAGTTATCGACATATTTTTATTTACTAAATGACATGCCTGTCCTTATAATTGTCTCCAAATGAAGCGGTCTTTTATTAAATATAATTTGTTTAACTATGATAATTAAATATTACATAATGACGTAATGATTGTTAATTATAACATTATTTACCAAGTAATGTTGATTTGTGTTCATTTGCTTCACAGGTCCACACCAACAACAGTTTCTAAACCAGCCTGTAAGAAGACAGAAAAGTTTCCCAAAACCCATTGCAAACTCCCTAAACTCTTTTTGATGACACTGAGGTGCAAAAGGAGCTTTCTGTGGGAAAATGCCAATCAGAAAAATAAATAAATAACGTTGTAATAATACACTTTTCTCACAAAGTACATGTTATACCAGGTACAGCACAGGTGTGACTAATAACATTAATGATAGGTCTGTTTATTTCTGAGTATTAGACATACTAGTGAGCCAGCATGCACACTTGGCACTTGGCTGGCACACCTAAGTGAAATGTAGCTGCTGTTAATGTTATCACAGTAGGTTCACCTGTCTAGTCTAGTATAATAAGTACCTACAATAAGTCCAGTGAACATAGATCAGAAGAAAAATTCTTGAAATCATAAGGAGTCAACACCACGAGGAGCTTTTTGGGGTGGGGTTGGAGTGTGTGGGAAGAGGTAGTTGGACGGGGCAGTGTAAACAATGCAGGAAGCTGAGTTCTTCCAAACAATCCAGAAGCGGAGAGCAACACAGATATCTGAGAGCACAGAGAACCCAATTTGTTTGAGGGGGAGGAGTAGAGTAGAGCTTCAGGTTCATCACAGTTACATAAATACGATAGGCAGGTTAGTGTCCGCCTTATCTCGGGACTAAAGGAAGGAACAGCGTTAGTAGGACATGCAAATAATAGCCATAATAAATAATGGTGAGACGACCCTAAATGCTCGGTTGGAACTGCTAAATTGTAATTTGGTTTCATCCATATCAAAAAAATTTCAACCAACACTTTCTTCTAAAGTATTTTATTTCCCAAAATTGTAGCTGTGATTTCTGTCCTTGAAAACCTTTTCAGTATTTCCTCCTCTCTGTCCTGCTGTTTAGCCGTTAAATGGCTAGTGGTGTTCGTTAGAGAGGGATTTCATAGTTATTAGCTTTGTTCCAAATGTCAGCAGGATTTTGAACAAGTTTTTCTTACTTTTGGAACAGAATCCATGAGTTCTGTTTTCACTTCCACTCTTTGTGAAATATACTGGCATGATTAAGCATGTTTGTGCCATTCAGCCCTTGATATGTCACCTTCTTCTAGTCATAGTCATAGTAGGGCTGTATCAGCATCTAGAGTATCTCATCTCATCGTTCAGCCGGCTGTAGCATCTAACTTCATTGCCACTGCTAACCAGAGAGCATACTGACTAATCTCAGCATTGTCTGGATATTGAGAGCACAGTCACAACTGACAAGATTAATGCTTAGCAGCAGTGTTGATGGTTGTGCACCTGATACCTTGCGTCAGAACCAGTGTTAAATATATTGTGTAACTGCGTGAGAATGAGGGTGGATGATACTGGGGGTGCTGTGGAAGAATTCCAACAAGCCTCACATGGTTGACTCATGATTGGATTTACGCGCGGCTTGAGAAACACCTTGCGAGCATTCACCAAGAATATTCAAAATTATTCATATTCTGATGTCAAAACCTTTTTACACATTTCCTCTCTGTAATTATAGCAGTGTGCTCAGTGCTCAGTTCCTGTTTCTCGCCTCTTGTGTATGTGTGAGAATCTGTATGTGTGTTCATTCTCTGTAATCTTTTAATGACATGCACTAACGACGCATTGAGGCTCAGAAAGAGCCCAGGCCATGAAACACACACACACACACAGAATGACTGAGGCTCAGAGGAAGGCCACAGCCTCTGAGAGGATCCACTGGGAGATTAGCCAAATCAGAAAAGCGTTTTAGAGAAAGGCAGCTTTAATGCAACACAACACAGATAGTATGTCTGTGTGTGTGTCATGGAGAGAAGAGATAGATGTCCACAGTCTCAAACCCAACATTTTGTTTGCAACTGTTGCAATTTGAGCCCTCTTGTTTCAGCTCCTTCATCATGAGGGTTACAACAGGGCATCCTGCCAGTCAGCATCAACATCACTGACGGTTGCATGGTTACAGTACAGTACATCCTGCTGTTTTAATTCCCTTTTCCACACCATATTCTACTTTCATTAAATGGTTTATAATTAAACCTACATCAACCTTAATACTTAATATGACAGTACTTGTTTCTTCTGGGTTGTAGAATTTCTCATCTGCTTGTCAAACTTGATGACTTAAACAGATAGTTGGAATGGGAAATTGAGAACTATGGGCAGACTGTATATACATATACGAATAACTTGACTGGAGAGCAAAAATACAGTACAGTATGTTGTGTATTTGACTCAGTACTTCATAATAGGCACTAGACATGTTCCTGTAATCATTTGATGTTGATCTATAATACTGTGGTCAGTAGCTGAGAGCTGTGGTACAGTCATAGCATTTACATCTGTTTGTGTGCAGGCAACTTGGTCCAGCTGAAGTGGACGTGAGAAAATGTGTTCTGACAAGGAACCATATTTATTTGATGTAATGTGACCAAGTTGAAAAACTCATGTCGGTGTCTTTATTCCCTGTCTTACAGCCACAAGAAACATGGTGTTTTTTTTTCTCTATCTATATATAGGTATGCATTAGACACCCAACAATGCTGGATTTTCGAGGCCAATAAAATATCAATATTTGAAAGCTTAAAAAAATCTGTACAAATAAACTTAAGTGCTCCCTGGTTGACAAATTATGAAGGGTTTCCCATAGCGTTTTATGGATGAAGCGCCCTGCTTTGTTTGAAATAAAAAGTGTCAACGTCAGAAGAAATTATTACATTTTAATTTTTACAAAATATAATATTATTACCACCCCTGCTAAATCAGTTTTGTGGGGGAAACTGATATATGACACAAGCAATTTATAAATTATCTCAAAATATTGTATTGATACAATGGTCAGGCTTCAGTGATGTAATGTGGAAAGAACATAAATAATAAAGTCTAGCCACCAAAAAAAAACAAATATAGGTGTCACAAAGTTGTTGTGGCAACATGGCACTATGACGTACACTTTGTATGTGACAGAGGAATCCCATTGTCATAAACTGTATATTCGAGGCAGATGAGTTTTTACGACCCAAACAGCCCCGTCATGTCAAACTAACACATAAATGGAACATTTGTTTGTGTTTGAGGAATTATACCAGTTTATGTGTTATGTACCACAAGTTTTTTCACAACACCATAAATGGTAAAACAAGGTCTGTACTTCACTGTGTGTATTTGAGGCAAAAAGAGGCACATGTTAACTTAGCGATGCCAACAGCTGTTTCCCATTAACACATCAGCCCAAAGCTTCAGCTGAAGTAGTGCAATGTGTTTTGGTAATAAACATAGTATCACTGCCAATTCACAATCAATGTTAAAAACTCAATGCTAAATTGAGCACCACAAAATGCCCCGAATAGATCCGCAACAGCTTGTCCTGGCTGAAATTTGGTTCATACAAATATCTTTTTTTCTTGAAAAGAAAAATTCATAACTCAAAAACTCAAAAACCTTGTTGACTGCACAGAGGTCAGCAAATGCTATTCTCTTTTCTTTAACCTGGTGATTAATAAACTATCACAAGTGCAACCAGGGAAGAACGGTTTTCCATATTTGGAGCTTTTTCTATTTAGCTTAGAATTACCAGTAAAACAATGATCAGTTACTGACATTTCATGGAGCCATCACAGTAACCCCAGTACAGTACAAATTCATGATTTTGAGTTTTCTGTCGCTTCAAGGTTTCTAAAGAAATTTATTCACACGGATGTTATCAACACTGCTTATAGCTCCATGCATCCATTGTGAAACAATACAGTCCTTTGGTTTTAATTAAACGACTTTGTGCACAGTATATAATGTGTGGTGTACTGTGAGTCCTGACCTGGAGCACTTGAAAACAACTCTTAAAGACCCTCAATTTTGGTTTAATTTCACAAAGATTAATTTGTAGGGCTGAAACAAAATGAAGACATTATTATTTTCTTTTGAAAGGTTTTATTCATTTCATATAATACTGACACGTACTCAATAGCGGTTAACAGGCGTTTAAAAACACAGATATTAAAACCATTAGAGCGTCAATTTATTTTTAGCCCCATTGATTCCATGGACCATTTTTTACACGTTTACATGTTTCAATATACCATAACATCTACTTGGTATTAGTCTAACCTCACCCCTGAAAGGATTTTGTCCTTTGTCAAAAAACAAAACAAAAAAGAAGACTGACAAACTGTCTCCCCATTTCAAAAAATGGCATGTGGTAAGCCACGAACTATTCAAGGTAAAATATTCTTATGGAGGTGAAATCTGAAAAAAAAGAAAAGGTTAGGGTTCAGATCTGAGAAACATTTTGACAGCATCAAGTGTGTCATATGTGGCACAGTTAAATTTAAACGTGTCATCCAGACTACATGAGACAGCCTTTCTGGATCCACTCCCTTTTTTTTTTTTTTTTTTTTTTTGTTGATCCATTCATTCCCAGTATGCTTATCGAACACAATTAAGCCATAGAAGAGACATAAAGAATACAGATTGTTGTAAAGGTCGTTTTTTGTCATCTAATCCAGTGCGTTTTAGGTCATAGTTCACTTTTTTGAAGTTGTTGTTTGTAGTAGCAGTAAAGGATTGTGGGTGATGCAGTCCACTGCAGTATAGGACCAAGGACACTCAGTTGTGTTTAAGTGGATGGAAGACAGTTTCAGAGTCCTGTCTCTTCAGCCTCCATATCCTCAGAAAAAACAAACAATTACTGGTTCATCATAGAAGTCCGTCTGAGTGTGTTTCCTCACCACTGATAGGTCCATTGTGCTGTGTAAGTAACTCCGCCACCATTTTCTTATGCTTTTCTTGAGACAGGCAGGACTATCGGGTCACCTGAAACAGGGAGAAAAGAAGTTGGTCACTGAAAATAGTCCCTAAAAAAGTTAGGATGTAGTCTGAAACAGTTATGGTCACAGAACCGATTGTAAAGCAAATCTGATAGAACATAGCAACTGAAGGTTTTAATGATGCAGTGCCATGTAGCACAGTCCACTATTTGGAAATAATGGTAAGTGATTCTTGTTGATGGAGCACCGACAACGTGGCTAGCGTGGTCTCTGTCTCTTCTGGCAAAAGACTAAACAAGACACAGCTTGAATCATGGCAGTTGGCCCACAATGCCCGACTCTCAGTGCCTGGCCCACTGCCATGTCATTTCGTCTGTTTGCCGAGTCGGCTGCTCTAATCACATGGTGTCTTTATCTCGTCTGTCCATCTTTCCATTTTCCTTGCTCATGCAGTCTTTTTTGGTTTATTTCAAGCAGTAGGAAACAGTTTTGACCAGCCAACAACCAAACAGACACAAATCGCTGTATAACTGCCAGTGCTTGGGCATGTAATAGACCAGACTCTCCAGCACTGTTCTTCTGTTTTCCTGCATGCTTTTCACTGTCGTCGTGTTTCCCAGTGGCTTCCTCTCTTAGTTCAACACATGCCCCCCCCCGTACTTCTTCTTGAGGGAGTCAGTCTTTTGTCAGACCCAGGTGCCAGCTAACAAAGTGTGAAGGCCAGCCATCGCTGAGAGAGCTCAGAGGAGCGTTTCCTCCAGGCTGGCAGCTGAAACTGTTCTACTGTATCTGCTCTCGATGGCTCCAGGCCACCCTTCCTGGGCCCGTTCCCATTGCCTTCAGGCATCTACTCCTGTGCCTGATCAAAGAGTCTGCAGGCGTTTGTTGTCACGCCAGTTCACTATACACGCACACCGCTGCATCTCTGTGCCTGCTATGCTTTAAGGTGCTTCAAAGTCCCTTTAGGTGTTCATCCCCTTGCCTGTTTAAATATGCCTGTAGGTAGCAGTTTCTGTGCCCAATTAAAAAGCGGATTTAGGTAGTTAGATCTCAATTTACAAAGAACACAAGCAGTGCAAAAGTGTCATCTCTATGGGCTTTTTAGACCCATGAGTGCCAAATCTTCCATTGCTTATTCCACAAGCTTTAACTGTCTACACTAGTGGCTGCTCAGATGGCCACAAGGCAGCTGTCCCCTTCATTCATACTTGTACACACCCTTTATCACACGCTTAGTCACACAAGAGTAAATTATGAAAAGCCATGATTTAAACCGTGTGAAAAGTGTGTATTTATTTGTTTTTTCCTATTCTTTAATCATCTAAAAGCTGCATCAAATCACATTACATAGGTCTTGATTCACCGTTTGTATTGTTTCTATCAAAGAGGAAGGTGCTTTCAGAATATCTTGCCTGAAGAGGTTGATGATGCTTGCAGACTGCCATATCTGTTTAGTGTTGATGTGAGCTAGCTGAATAGGAAGTGAAACATACAAGAGCTGCTAGCACCTTGTCGTTTGTTTGTTCATGTGTGTATATAACTCTGTGTGTATCTACGCAAATGCACACATACTTTCCTTGCAGTCTATGACAGCTCAGTGGCTTGGCAGCCCGGCCGTGTCTGTCTGCTCATCCATATGATATTATTTGGCATTGATCGAGCTGTCTTCTATCCCCTCCTTCTCTCCTCCTTCTGCCCTCCTCCTCTCCTCCTTCCCTCTGCTCCCAGCCAGAGATGGATGGGGGGAAGGATGGAGAGTGCCAAACCCTCTTTTGTTTTCATGCCTGCTCTGTGTACCCAGACACAAGCATAAGCCTCTTGTCAACTGACCAGTTCCAACATTCTTATTTTCAAGTGTTTTCTTTATTCTTTTGTCTACCTATCACCTCTGCCTTCAGCCTTTCCTCTCCACTTGTTATTTTTTCTTTCTCATCCATCTCCCCCTGCCTCTTTCCTCCTTTTTGCTGCTCTCGCTCTCTCTCTCACTCCATCGTCAATTTCAATTTACGAGCGGGTCTTAATGGGACTATAAGAGAACGTTCGATGCTATTGATCTGGATGCCTGCGCATCTTGACCTCAGCGTACCACACCAGAGGAGGAAAAAAATCACTCTTTTCATCATCAGGCAAACACATCAGCTAACACGCTCACATAGTGTATACACACACGCGCAAACTCACACCGATCATTGATCAAAGAGCTGAATGCAAGAGACAGAAAATATTTGTGCTCTTTCAAACTACGACAGAGTCAATAATAAAGCGATGCCTGGCTGTTATGCTTTGATCTTCTTCAGGAAATTATAAATGCGCACTTTGGAGTTGATAAAACTAAATGCATGAGATCAGATATATGAATCAACTTCCGAACAGGACTCACATATTCATACTCAGAAATTACATCATCTTCATATTTGATCAACCCTCATTGTGTGTTGATGTGTCTCTTTCTTCAATTATGCCCGTTACATACACCAAAACCTCTCTGCCATTTTTTATTTTTCTCTCTTTGTGATGTGAGCAGTGAATTTGGAAAGTTCAGTTCTACTTAAGAACAGCCTAACACAAATTTGAGCCAGTACAGCAGAAAACTATTTCAGGGTGAAAATAAGAGGAGGGGCTGTTGAGAAGGAAAGGAGGAAAGAGGGTAACTTGAGGGAGGCGAGATCCACTTTGATAGGTGAGAGGTGAGCAGACAAAAAAGTAGGAGAGGAATTTTTAATCAGCTCAGAGAAAGAAAAAGTGGGAAAGAAAGAAGGGACCATGTGTGCCTTAAGCTTTTCTTATCCCTCTCCTTTACCCAAGGAGATGCACTCTCCCTCCTCTGACCACGCCTTCAATCAATTATTTAGGCAGAAAACAAAGGTCTGCACCCAGCCATGAATAATGGAAGGTGAGAAGGCAGAGAGAAGGGTGGAGGTTAGAAACAGAAGCATACACTGACAAGAGGTGAGTCTCACACAAATCCCCTCCTATGACAGACAGCTAAGAGCCTGCTCAGGTCAAGCCACTGAAGAGTAGCTAACAGGTGCCAATGGGGGCCGAGCAGAAAGATATATATATTGTACATCCACACCTACGCACATAGAAATTTGCGGACAAATGGACAGTACATGAACATTGAGGGCAAAAAAAAACACACACACATGCACAGATCGCACATACTGTATTATGAGCGAATCGGAGCATACAAACTATCCAAGGACAATTACCACTCTAGTGTATCTGATGTGGTGAGCTGTTTTTGCATCGAGTCAGATGGTATGCCAGTCAGACGCAGGGAAGCAGGGCAAGTGGGAGTGAAAGGGAATTGTGATGTTCTCTCTCCCTGTGTGTGTTTGTGTGTGTGTGTTATTTGCCTTGTTCCTGTTGGCCTTGTTTTTCATCAGAGGCTGTTTGATGTTAGATCCAAGATGGGCGGGTGGAGAAAGTAAAGAGTGAGAAATTGGGTGGGAAAAAGAGTGATATGGAAAGAAAAAAGAAAGAAGTAGGGGATAGACAAATAAGACAGAAAGAGGACAGATAACACTATGGAGGTGGAATTGGGTCACTCTGGTAGGTCTGACCATGTGTGTGCATGCATATATGTGCAAGAGGGATGAGAAGATTTTTTGTGTGAGAGAGATGGGAAATAGAGATATTAAAGAGCGAAAGATTGTGTGCAGACAAACCTTTGTGGTCTTGACTTTGTTGCCTGTGCTGCAGCTCCATCCTGTTAGGTCTGGGAGAACCTTACACTCCTCACCATCCATACATGGCTGCATCTGACACCACCACTTCTGGGCTACAATGGAGGCTGGAGGAAAAGAGAGAAGAGGGCGACAGATATTTATTTTGGTGAAGATGTGACTCATGTTTTTTTTGCATCCAAATTTAGCGCAAATCTTAAACAAAACTCTAGAAATCCGGAAAAGAAAATGTGAATTAATGTGAGTTTCTATCCACTACCGTTATGCAAATATTAGGAGTCGGGTGCAACAAGATTAACAGTTGGCAGCACTTATTATAATTAAACCATTGCAGAAGAGGATGACGCAACAAAATGATGTAATTAAGAGAGCACCAGTCAAAACTCAAACAAACAAAAACAATGTGGAAAACGTGTTTCTGTTTGTTTCATGTCCACACAGATGTTTCAGTCGAAGCTTCAGTGGACGTTTAAGTCACAGACTTTATTCACTAATTCTGTTTCCATTGCATTTTGTCGCGTTTGCTATTATTGATAAACTAACTTTTCAACCTCGAAGTGTAAAAACTTCTGCGCAATACTGCAACCTTTTTTTCAAATTTCCGGCGTTTCCAGCTCCAACTCTGCTCTTGCAGACCATGTTTCATTTACCAACGTTTTTCAGCTATCTTTCTTTAATTGGGATGCTGTCTGATGTTGTTTCCGGTTTTATTATTAACAGTCAATTGATCAGTCATGTGATTTATGGGTCAGCATTGATACTAAATATACAAAACAAGATTACCACCATCTTTCTAAAATCATTTATCAAAATATAATATTCACTTCGTAGAGGATATAGAAATTAATAGTTGTATAAATTATCAAAAATACAAAACATACAACATTACAACCATGTTTCCAAAATATTTTTATAATAGCCACAAATACAATCTTTAATCGGTGCCCCTCAATGAGTAAAACGGTTTCTATACTCTTTCAACCAAAAAAAGTTATTCTTTGAGAACAAATATAATCCACTAGGCTCTATAAATATGGCTTCTTACTAGTCTCTTATAGACTAAGAAACATTTGACACAGTGGGGTAAATATTACGTTTAATATATGACGCTTTACCATATGATTTTGATTGCTTTAGTAAACATCGTTACACATCAATATCATGATAATTATTGAGATATTGTCCCAATCCTATTAACCTTCAGGGGAATATGAAATAAAACTTTTTACCTGAGGAAAATATTTTGACAACCTTTCAGCAATAAAGAAAAATGGGTTATATTCTGTTTGGAGAGCATTCTTTTAAATGCAGATTACTACTCTATGCATGGGGTACATGGGCACTAGAGGGGATTTAATCAGCAGCACATAAGGGATCATTTACATTTTCATTCAACTAGGAGAAAAAGGACAAAACTGGAGGCAAGATATGCATGAGACAGCTGGGATATGTTGTGATCTTTTAGGGTTTAGAGGAGATTTGTTCACAACAGATCAAGTCAGATAAAAATTAATTGATGAAGTGCCTTTAGCAAACAAAAAACAAAAAGGCTTAGAAAGACCAGACACATCAAGAACAAAAAGATGATTAAATATCATCACAAAGAAAAAAGTAACAAAAGAACCCTCACCACAGTAAAAGCTTACTGACTGACTGATTGTCTGAATATATGAAAAATATTTTTATGAATACACTTTCTGTATCTGTCACTCTAAAGACTTGGTATTTGTCACAGGCAATTACCAGGTAATTAAATGTTTAGTAGCTAAGTATTTAAGTCATTGTCAGTCCAACTTAGCAACTATACACTTACTCAAAAAACAGCCTGTATTCAGTGACATAATTCCCAAGGGATTAGTGACACAGATACTTTTCTTGAACTGTCCAACTTTGCAATAGTGTCTTAAAAAATGTCGAGGGTTTCTTAGTAATCAGATGGTATCCCCTTTGAATGCAGAACTTCCAGTATACAAAGCTTAGACAGACTTTCATCAAGTCAGCTCAATATTGATGTAATGCCCACAAGCAACTTAAAAGTTTTATGGTTAATAAACCCTTTTCAACTAAAGAGAGACATGTACTATTCTGTCAAAAATGATTCCCTACTACTACTACTACTAATACTAATACTAATACATGCTAAATAAACACACACTAAACAACAGACAAGAACCAAGAGTCAACTCTGTTGTTGTGCCTTTGACAGTGGTGCTCACACAAACTGTGTTTGTTCATCTGGTGAGTAACATATGTCATGGTTAAGGTAATTCAACTGTAAATTATTTTAAAAAATCAATGTAGTTAAAGTTAGAATTTATATTATCATTGTTTATACGTAGGATTTAGGGTGATTTCATCAAGTGCCACTCTTCATAGCTGCAGGGGGTACAGGGTACTGATTTCGTGGACACAGGAACAGCAACCAGGGAGGGTTTCCGGCTATATGCGTATATTTTCTAGCCTAGCTTTGTTACCACTACTGCAAAACAAAGCGCATTTATGAGTTAAAGCCCAGATAAACAGTTAGGTCTACATAATCAACTTTTCATTCATTGTCAACAAAGCAGCTCCAGAAAAATAACATTTTCTACAGATTATAAAATTTGCTCTAAAGATTCAAATTGGGAGTCCTAGTTATGTTCACATTACATTGACCGAAGTGCTCAATATAATAGCAGGGACACTTGAATTCATGGAGCACTTTCCCTATACTGCCTCTCAGTTAAGAAGCTATTATGTTATACTAGAATTTGTTATATTACATTTTTATGTGTGTAATTGGAATTATTTGCTTTGTTGTGAAACACAGATTACTTTTACTGTTCGGAATAGTTCAGATTTCTGTTTCTTTTACCTTTACTGTTTATTTGGGTAATAGCTGGAATAGTCGCTTCATTACTTTTGAATTGCTTGTGTGTGCAATGTAACCTCATCATCTTTGTAATTCCTCTAGATTCATAACATAGAATTGACAGACGCTGTGTTTATAATTGATGAGGCAGAGCAGCAGGGACAGCGAAGTAAGGCTTTGTCTTTATCTGTTCCATGCACTTCTATTCAGTGACTACAAGGACACCTAGAGTATTCTGGCTACCAGAACACAAAAATACTGCCAAGAGAGTATTGATATCCATGTCTTTACCATCAAATCAAAGTTTACTTCAGTCATATATCAATGTTTAAAACAATTCTCACTGGCGAGCAGCACACACCAGCGCTGCAGCGGGCACATTTAAAATTGACAGATGCATGCAGAAAACCCCTCCTCCCACACATTTCCAAAGTCGGCTTGGAGGGGTTTTGTGTCTGACCATTTATGTAACTGTCTGAAACCCACAATTGAACATCCACACACACACACTTCATGCCATGATTGACCAGCTATGTGGACATGAGATAGGAGTGAGGGTTTGTTACCACCCCACATAAATTAGTATTGAGGTGTGTGGTACGGTCGGCATGTTTTATGATACCGATGTGTATTTTGAAGACTGCTAAAGCAGTGCAAATGTTCTGAATATGCACAAACACACAAACAGTGGTACATACCATCAACACAGGAGGGCATGGCCCGGGTGGTGCCAGCAACCTGTCCAGGGAAGCAGGAACATTTGACAGTCTGAGATCTCTCCTCAATCTTGTTCTTGTTGCAGCAGCGATGGGCAGCGATCACCTCACACGTCCCTGCCTTCACATGCACTGTGAGACAGAGACACACACAGTGTTCAGTATACAAGGCTCTACATGGTGCTGCTTTTATCTTATCATAGACAAGTGTTTAATCCAACGTGTGATCTAATATCAAACATTAACAGGTAAGCGATAAGACAGATAGGGAGAAAGATATGCTGTTATCAAATCAGCCAGTTCCAGACCTATGAATCGCTGCCCAAGTCTCAGATTTTTTACAGCGTTTCAAACAGGTCTTGTGTTGTGCACTGAAACAATCAGAACTTTGTTGGTGGGATATCATCTATCTGTGCCCAATCCAGAAAAAGAGCAACAGAAAGAGTCCCACAAATATGTCGGCAAACACAGATCAGACTAATGCAGTTATACAGGTTGTTGTAATTATACCTACAGAAATAATAACACTTAAATGACAAAAGTCGAGGACAAAATAACCACCCATTTGCGAAGCAAAAAATGGCAACATGAATAGGATGTCAGACTGAATAATGAAGTGAAATGAAAGGGCAATTCAGTGTGATTATGAGAGTATTATCATATAGCCATGAGCCATTAAAGAGCAATTTATTGTAGCAGCCAGCCTAAAACAGCAGACTGCTCCTTTACTGCACGGCAGAGGATTTCTGACATTTGTGAGAGAGAGAGAGAGAGAGAGAGAGAGAGAGAGAGAGAGTGTGTGTGAGAGAGAGAGGAAGAAGACAGACAGCAGACACATTGCAGAGAAGAGTGGCATGATTTAGAAGTGAGTGCTTGAGCCAAGCCAAGCAAGTTTAAATCCATTTTGATTCATATCTATTGTAAGTCAGAGCAAGTACCTAGTGGGGAGTAGTCAGGTTTGATTTTTTCAATTTACATTTTTTGCTCCTGTGATGTCTGATTGGAGAATCATGTGTCAATTGGTGACACTCTCATGCTAAAGACTGCCCTCTTTAGAACTTCTCTACTGCAAACCAAGAAATAATCTCCTGTTTTTTTTCCTCATTACCCTGCTCTTCCCACAACAGGAACACAGAACTGTTTCGTATTACTCTCTGTCGGACCTTAACTTTTTTCCCAGCCCGTACTCTCCTCTTTCTTCCATGCCCACTCCAGTCTCATCCATGCCCATAAACCCCAATGGCCATGAAAATGACCTGAAGTGTGCACAGAAGTGGTTTTGAGGACACAAAATATGGGATTAATTATTTTGTTCTGAATGTTGGTTGAAAACTGTGAAATGGATGAAATTAAATCTGCTTAAAAATTTTATTGACCTGTTTTAGTTTTTATGAAGGTACCTTTATTATTAATTTATTTTGTAGCGAGGGTTAAACAGTAGTCAGGCCTAAATCGTGTGTCTGGCACCCAATTTATTTCAATATAGTATCTTGGTGCGAGAGAGCCTTCTCCAAGCTGCTCCCTCCCCCTGGAGCTCTCTCCCCAAACACATCTGAGACTGCACCAAACTTTCCATGTTCAAATCACAAATCAAAACTCATGTGTGATGAATGCTGTGTGTACTATATTTTTAATGTGTGGCTTTTTATGATGATTTTAATGTTTGTTAAGTGTCTTTGAGAACCTTGAAAAGCACTCTATATATAAAACTTAGCATTCTTATTATAATTATCTTCAGGCCTTAAATTAAGCTACATTATAATCAGAACTATCAAATGAAGCATTTTATGAATTCAGATTTTTTATTTAGTGCACTGATGTGTGCTCAAATAAAACCATGCACACATATGAAAATATATATTTGGCTTACAGTCAAACATAGAGACTCAAAAATATAGCAAATCTGGAATTCCCAGTTTTTACTGCATGGCTGCTGAGCCACAGCTGCTCTTTCGCTAAGAGGATCTGTATAGGAAATGCATGTTAAGTCTCTTGAAGCCCCTTTGCAATACACGGGGAATAAAATGGTAAGTCAGTAATTGAAAGAGAGAAAAATAACAAATGTTTTTATTAGAATATACTGATTTGATCGTATGGTATAGCAACCCAAGTGAGTATTAGCCTCAATACTAATTAAGGGTAGATGTGGGAAGCTCCTTCCCTTCTTCCATAGTTACCACTTTGTGTGCACATTTATATACACACACTTCAATCAGACATCCGTGCCGTTAATTAACAACAAGTCCACCCCGAGCACAGAAGTCCCTTGAGTCAGCAAAGATAGGGAACAAAGAAATCACTCTACATTTGAAGATTTGTGATGCCAACACATGGTCCTTTCATACCAGCCTTTCATCAAATACATGAAAATGTCAAGGACAAACAATAAGCCTTGTCAGGAGCACTGTGTGCAAGAATACAGTATGTGTATGCCAGTGTACGGCTGTTACATGTTGTACCTACAATGTGTACATGCGTTCAGTTATGCCTGACTTTGCATGTCGTGCGTGAGCATACATGTGCATATATGTATAGTCTTATGAAAGTCTGCGTTTTGGCTTTTCACACAGTTGTTGGAAGTTACTGCTATTTCCATTACAAAAGAATCCACCCACAATACAACAAAGGGTGCACACTGCGTGTCAATGAAAACTAAAGCAGCAAACAATGACTCTGCTCTGTCTAAAGAGTATTTAAAAGTGAAGCAAGCTGAACTGAAAGACCCAGTATGAATATGTTTAACAGACTAACAGAGATTTGAAAAGTTCTTAATTTGCTCCGTTAATGAGAAAAAGACAAAGCAGCAATCCTGCAAAGCCCAGTCCAATTAATATCTCAGTGAAAAGCACATTTTAATATCTCACCCACTGCGTGTCTTTCTCTCTTCATTCTTTCATGTCCTCAGGTTTCACTTTTTGTTCCTCTAGTAGTAGGCCCAAGGGATAATGATGATGGTTGATTGATCTGTCCATCTGTCTGCCCATCAATCCAACTCTTTGGTCCACAGAAAAATATCTCATCAACTACAGGACAGATTGCCACAAAACTTTGGTATCGATATTTATGGCCCCCAGAAAATGATTCCCAGTGATTTTGGTGAACCTTTGACCTTTGGTTTATTATCCCAGTCAGGCAGAGAGTTCCATTTGTATAAAAGGACTATCCATATGTAATCAGAACTGACACTCTGAAATTAACTTAACGGCTTGTCATTTATTTAATCCAACACTTTCATACCCTGGGCCGAAATGAACATTGCAGCCCCTAGAGATTGCGTGTGGGCTTTATAGTTTAAGTTTTGTTTGACCCTAACACCTCTCATTTTGCTTCTTGCCCTCTCTCACTACGCACCAACCTAATTGGCTTGCTTTTTTTTTTTCTTATAGGCTTGACAACCCTGTTGGCAGCCACACTGCACAGGAAAATCAACATACACAGAGTAAACACCTAAACCCAACCCCTTCCAGACACACACATCCCCTGGCCCATTTTTAGGCACAGCACCTGCAGTAGTAATTGACTCAGCATTAGTAAGAGCGGCGGTGCACTAAGCTGAGCATAGAGGAGTAATAAGGTGGCGGGTGGTAACGATTTTACTGGAGCACTGTAGAAGTTCATTGAGGCTTGATTACACATATTAATGTTAATAGATGGCAGTACATTTCTTCAATATGGACCACATGGTAAAATAAATATGAGCTGGAGTCCTATGAGAGAATGGTTGAGTGATTATTTTGCCAATGTTTGATATGTAGATATCTACAACAAACATCTTGATGTATTTTACATATACTTTAATTTGCAGCTGATTGTTGCTTGTTCAAGATAATACTTAATTAATTTGACAGCTTATAAACCGTTACTGCTACCAGGTGGTAATAGTTTAAAATAACTATGTACTGTTGTTGCTCAGACAACAAAAAAGAAGAGGAAAAAGGGAGGAAAGTGTTGAAGACCCACCGACCGAAATGGTTTGAATATTAAAATTGTTTTGATTACTGCCATTCATGGTTTTTACAAAATGCAGACAGTGGTAGTCAACCTGCCTGAGGTCTTTTTAAATCAACCTTTAATAATTGAAAATTGCACATTCTCTGGACAACTTGTTTATTGGACAATTTTTTTAAGTACACTATACTCAATGTGTCAAAAAGGCTGTATTACCAGTACTGACTTCACATTTGATATAATGGAAACTGGCAGTCTTCACTCTTGTTAGGCTCATACTGTGAAATCTTCATTTAGGTTTACTATATGTTAAATTTTCCAACCATCAAAACACTGGATTTATGCTGAATGTGTTGAATATTTCTTTAAGGAGCAGTTTAAGAATTTTGGGATATTTGCATCAAACCTCTCTGATTTGCAATAACATAATGGAAGGCATAATGGAGAATTTCAAACTGTAATTTTCTTCCTCGGTATGACATGTTCCCACAGCGGGAAATAGGAATGGGACATAACAGCAGGAGGGATTTGATTTAAGATTTGAAAAGTAAGCAAGACAAAGATAGAAAATATGGACCCTGATGTTTGCCTTGACTCTACTGTTGATGATCGCTCGCCTCCTCCATCACTCTCACTTACAGAGAAAGTGGAGAAAGAGAAAGGACATGCTTTTACCGGCATCATGCCATAGTCAGGATGTGATACCTTGCAGTGCCTTTTGAACTGCTTCTGATGTTGGCAATCTTGTTGTAAACTGACACCCAAATACTGTATACACCTGTTACACATGTTACTGCTGCTATTGCTGCTTAGCCGGACCTACAGGCTTTTTATAATGACAGGTGATCAATGAAAATCTTTGATGATATGATTTTTATTGGCTAGCATTTTAATAAATGCCTCAAAGTGCAAGAGTCATGATATATATATATATATATATATATATATATATATATATATATATATATATATATATATATATATATATAAAAAATACTAATTTTTGTGAAGTAAAAAGGGATCTGGGAGTAAAATACATAAAACAGCAGTTTACATATCAATTGTCTATATAATGATGGACAGTTGATCAGTACTCACAGTGGAACAGCACTGCAAAGGCATATGTGTGTGCAGTGTTTAGTGTACTCTCTAGCTCTGTAATAGAGCTCAACAGTTTGAGGCTGTGTTGTGCTGATATGTTAATAATTATCTGCTAGTAGGTCAGGCAGTGGGCCCCCAACTACAATAAACTCTGATAAATACTCTGCTAAATTAGGCATAACTCACCACATGACATGCACAGAGGGACACTCACACAAATATACACATAGAATACACACATTTACAAAGAAGTTATTTTGTCTTTGTGTATACATTTGTGTATGCACTTCTAAAATAAAAAGCAGAGATCAACAGTCTCCAGAAATATAAGAGAATGCTCTTTCCGTTTCATAAATGGTGCCTTCTTTCCTCGCAGTCTCTCTTTCATACTTCATCTATCTATTTCTGTTCGCCTCCCTTCTCTTCCTTTCTCCTGCTCCTCCTCATCTTCTTCATCTACCTCACCTCATCCTACTGCTATTTCATAAATGACCCCTCCTTTTCTCAATCTCTCTTAGGCACTCCAGCACCCCATTTTTCCCCTGCTCTCTATTGCTCTTAGCTCTGCACAGCCAACTCAGCAGGGTAGCAAACCATTATCCTCAATCACTGGCCCTAAATCTGAGAATTTTTTACACTTTCTATAACGTGTTCTACCTCTCTCACCCTGTCTCTTTCATTCTCTGTCGATGTCTCTCTCCCTCTCTAATGCCCCTCCCATCTCTCTCCATTGCATGAGGACTTGTTATCCATGCCTCTCTTAACACAGCAGTGGCTGTTAACCCCATTTAGAAAGGATGACGTGCTACTGACAGACTAACAGATGGACAGATTGCCCTGACTCTAAACAACCAGGAGCTGTGTGTGTGTGTGTGTGTGTGTGTGTGTGTGTGTGTGTTTGAGTGAGAGAGAGAGAGAGAGAGAGAGTGTGCTTGCACGTGGGTGCGTGCGTGTGTGCGGTATTGCCGACACACGAAGCACTGAGATAGCTCTCTTGGTCCCAGCGGGGTACCTCTTTCATATGTCATTCTTACCACTGGGGCCTCCCCCCCCCCCCACTCTGTCTCTCTTTCTCTCTCTCACACACACACACACACAGACACACACACACACTGTGACTACAGTATTAGGAATTTGCAAAATTAGCCACAAACTGCAAGTCACTATGTTACCAAGCTTCCAGTGCCATCTATTTTGTGAGGACGTGGATATGAATTTGGCTGTCCCACTTTCTGGTCTACCAAGCTTATCTTTGGCTC
Source organism: Lateolabrax maculatus (assembly GCA_031216445.1). Classification (NCBI taxonomy): domain Eukaryota; kingdom Metazoa; phylum Chordata; class Actinopteri; order Acropomatiformes; family Lateolabracidae; genus Lateolabrax; species Lateolabrax maculatus. The sequence continues at coordinate 15,030,690 of CM062201.1, forward strand.
TTAGCTCTGCCAGTAGTCCACTCCCGTCCCTGTTGCGTTTTCTCCCACCAGTTGGATGGGACGCTTTGAGAAACTGGTTTTCCAGCGGATCCCAACCAGTCTGGACCCTCACCAGTTTGCTTGGAGAACCAACAGATCCACAGAGGATGTCATCTCCACAGCCCTCCACTTAGTCTTCACACATCTTGAGGATAACAACACATACATCAGAATGCTGTTTGTTGAATTTAGCTCACCAATCAATTCAATCTCCCCCATGAAACTGATTGGCAAACAAAGCACTCTGGACTTGAGTACTCGATCTGCAATTGGATATTGGACTTTACAAACAGACCCAAGACCGTTCGTATTGGTGGTCAAGTACATGTACTGTGGAAGCGACAGTGTCATTGAATCTTATATGATGAATGAATTCTGTACTGAGCAATGCATTGTAAATTGGCTCTTTAAAAAAACAAAAACGTAAACAATATCTGTAGATGCACATTCAACACCAATACTTTGCTGTGCTGCCGATCATTGAAACCCATCTTCCATTTACTTCAGATTGAAAGGTTTTCTGTTTACATATTTTAGATAGTACTCACTTCATAACCTTTGGTAATGTCCACGACTAGGTAGCTAGTTGGTTAACATTGGTTTCCACCTTGGGGAGGGGAGGTTGGTAATGTTAGAGCCATGAAAGCAAGCCAACATGGACTATCCCCTAAATACTGATCACCTAGGGATTTTTAATGACTTTTTATATGAGATGGATAGATGTAGGCTTTAACGATTTTAGTAACCTACATCAAAACAGCTATACACTAATAGGGTGCATTTAACAACCCATTACAATACCACCTGTATACCAATGCTTTGACAACCTTGGTATACATTTTCAAATTGTTAGAATATAGTCTGTTTTTGTTTGAATATGAGGGACCTGGTTAAGTATAAGCCAGTGTTTGGAGTGAGTATTGTAACTGCTAGAATTCAAGCAAGTGTAACACAAAACACAAACAGTGTTTGTTTGTTGAGGAGTGAAAAAAAGAAAGAAAAAACAAGCAAACCAGTGCTGGCCTGTATTGTCAAGAAAAACTCCTAGAAAATGTCCTGGAAAATTATTTCTTAAAAAGAGTATGAACCCTGAAATATAGAATTTAAAAAAAGTGACCTGACTTTCTAGCCCAAGCCCCATCCAAGCGCTTATAACTGACACAGTGAAAATGATGCTTTACATTACTAAATGAATCCATTGTGCTTATAGATGCACTATATAAATCACATATTTAGTATCTATAAATATTGAAGTATTTTCCCAAAGCCCATAGTGTTCTATTCACAAAGAGCATATTTTGAAATGGAAAATGAGTTCCGAATGCTTGCCAAGTTAATTAGATTACAACGTACGTTTTTCAGTGCATGTGTGTGTGCCCATCAGTGCATGTACGTCCATGCATTTGTGTTAATAATTAGATTACATTGGCCTCTGAGATGGCACCATTCGTTATGAATCGTAAACACAGAGCAAATTAAAATTCTGTTTAAGAGCCTGCCAAGAAAATTAGCATCGAGAGAAAGGGAGGCAAGCACACTCAACCAGTACTGTCTTCTCTTTCCTCAACCCTGTTTTCTATTCTCTACCATGTCTGAATGCCTCCTGCATGTCTACAACACCATCCCACTTCTCTTTTCATCTACTGCCACACCACTTCAACGTAATGGTTATTACTTGAAGGGTAGAAAACGGTACATACCAAGTAAAGGAGGCAAATATTTTTTTCTCTTTTTTTGAGAAATAGATAAAAGGTACCCAAACTGGAAGCAGAAGAACTTCAGGTTTTTTTCTTTCTTCCATGAATTCCTTCTGGATGTGACCTTACATCGGCATTGTGCTTCCTGTGCTGGGTCTCTATGCTCATAGTGTGTGTGTGTGTGTGTGTGTGTGTGTGTGTGTTGGTGGGTGATCAATGGCCCCCCTGAAGAACTTGACTCCTCTCACACATTAATGTTCCCCTCTGTTATCATAACCCTTGAGACCAGCAGGAAGAGCAAGCATGAAAAACGTCCAGGACCATGGCACATGAGTGCATATTTGAGACCATGGATTATTCCAAGCTTGGATTGAGCAGTATGCCTAAAACCTATTACCTTTACAGGCTTTGGGAGATAAACATCTCATCATGCCTTTTATATTGGATAACGGACAATATTTTTGACTAACCAGCATTTTATAAATATAAAATAAATAAATATATAATAATAAATAAATATAAATAAACCTTCCAAATTAGAACACGGAGCAGGAGTTGGTCGTTTTTTCTCCAGCTTGTAGAATCCTAATGTTTTCTCGTTCCCAAAGCACAACACAACCATCACGACTGGTGTGTCAGACAAGCTTGTCACCCTTTTGTCTCTCTCAATCTTTCACTCACTCACAAACACAGACAGACACACAAAGACACTGGAACAAACTATCACAAATAAAGCAGTAAGAGGTATATGTGGATGAACTGAATAATGTGATAACTGGCATTTGTGTGTACTGATAGAGTTAGGGAAGTCAATCAAAGGTAAAACATCAGCCACAAAACTTGCCTGTGCTTAAAATTATAACAAGCGTTCAAACACATTGTCCTGTCACACACCAACCGGCTCAGCTCAGCGTTCCTGAGTGAATGAGTGACCAAAACTGGAAAGTGTTTACTCACAGCGGCAGTTCCCGCACATGACGTGACAAAAATAAAGAGTGAAAGAGGGAGGAAGAAACACCAGGATCTGGCTCATCGGAATTTTGATTTGAAAGGAAATACAAAATACTGTGGATGTCCACGCATCATGGGGGGATCATTCCTGTCAGAAAATATGCCTTTGAAAAACATGTCCCAACCCATTTAGATGCACTCGCTAGAACAGAAAACAAAAACAGAAAACAAAAACAGCCTCAACATTGTCAAATACTCATAATAGCTCATCTTCTGATTGCATTTACTCTTCCCTTCACTTCTGTCATGCAATTGGATCTTTCACCCTAACAAGGTGACAACTGTGTCATTTAGGAAGTGGCAAGCCGCCTGCTGAACCACTCCATCTGTAACATGCTCTCTCCACCACCACTTTCCCACCCCCCGCCCCCATCCCTTTACTAATCATCTTCACTGACTCACTGATATTAGAACAGCTTGTGCCAGATTGTCTACTCCCCAAAACCACGCCTCTCGTTCTCCGTCACTGATCTCCATGCAGTTTTAATGCAGCACAGACAAGGGAATTAAATCCCCCTCACCACCACCACTGTCCTCCTCCTACATCATACAAGATATTAGCGCATGCGACAGCACGGGCCTGGTGACACATGCCGTGTTCTGACATACTAGCAACCCTGCCACCACCATCGCTTCCACCCCACAGCAGACGATTTGTACTAATTTGTGCTTCAGGCGAGATATTAGGGTGGTGAATTGGGTATAAATTGTTAATATGCTCAGATGTATTAACACAGCATTACCACTCAGCCATTAACCTGTGGCAGCAAGTGTGTGTTTGTGTGTGCGTGTGTATGCGCGCGCGTGCGTGTGCGTGCATGAGGCCCTCAGGTTTTAAACCTTGTGTTAATTGTTAACTGCTGACTGGAGGTGACTTTTCACCAGCCCTTGGGGAATGTCCAGGTCTCCTTACTCATCTGTATTTCTGTCTCCCTGTTTCGCTCCCTCCTTCCCTCCCTCCTTCCCCTCCCCACTCTATTTGAAGTTAGAAACCTATCCACTGCACAGGAGTATTTGCATCTTTTTTCCGCTCCTACAGCGGTTTCTAATGTGCATTGTTGTGGGGGAGCTCAGAGTCATTCCAGCCTCTTTTCATTTCTCGGACTGAAACTGGTCTCTCTCTTTCTTTCTCTACCTGACAGTCTTTCTTTCTCCTTCTCTGGCAAACCAGTATAAAGACAGAAACACAATGATTGTGTTCAGTCCAAACACACCCCCTCCTCCAGTTTTCTCTTTGTCAGTCAGCGAATGGAGAGGAGAGGAGAGGAGAGATCTATAGCCCAGCAGCCATGTTGATGATGATTTCATTCTGTCTGAATTCTCTTCCTGTCAAAGGAATAAGGACGGACACTCGTAAACGTCAAGCTCTGTGTATTTCACTTTAACAGGCTGCCGTGTGTTTGTGTGCGTGAGTGCATGTGAGTGTGAGTTATGGTTGTTGTTTATGTCACTCTGTTGTAGAGGTGTCGCTTCAAGGATCTAGATAAATGAGTTGCTATGACCCTGTTTACTCTCGGTGAAAGACTGGACAGTCCCATATGTTACACCACACACCACCAGTCAACTCAGAGCACACAATGCTACAAACTGCAAAAGTCTAATGTTAGTGACTCTAACATCTTTTTTGGAATTGAAGGTTTACGAGAGAAGAAGGAGTTAGAGGGTGAGGAGTTACAAATTGTTTGATTGGAAATATTTTTCCCCGATAATGATTTTTAGCAGACACATTTTAAGCATGTTGTTTTAATGCTGTAGTTAATGAATGAATCAATGCATAAATTGTGACGCCGAAACCAACGTGGTTTCGCAGGACGAAGGATGATGACACACTGTTGAGGATTTTAAAAGGATGAAAACTAAAGCAAAAACTGTCATTGCAAAGTCCCATTTTGTGGTAATCCACCAATATGCAAGCAAATTTTGCTAAACACATACTTGTAGGCCTACAGATGAATAATAATAAATGATGAATAGTAAATGGGCCGCCTCACTCTGCTGACGACAGATTTAATTCTCACTGGTCATGGCTTAGTCTGATCACCATAAGGGCTCCATGTCGCCAGCATTTATTAGTGTGACATTTCGGAGCAAAATAAATTTGTTTGAATTGCATCACTGCGATCAATGGATTTGCTTGCAGAGGTTAAATACATTTGCACACTGCTTTAGGGTAGAGTTCAACTGTCGTAAACTTTGACTTGCCAATTTGTAGCGTTGACCAATTGCAAATCCTCATAGTTTTGACCTTTGAGGGAACAAAGCAAACTGGAAAAGTCCAATTCAGAGGAAGCTATCGTATTAGCCATGTTGCACCATCCAATTTACTATTACCCTGCTCTGTCGAATGAAAAGCAACACCCAATAGAACTTTGCTGGTGCATTTGATGACACCGGCATTAATTAAACTAATTTAAGCACTCACTTTGCATATACACAAGCATCATTGCATTATCCTTTTCAAAAGACAAGTACGTAAAACTGAATGCTTAATCAGCCGTAATTATACTGGAAAATATTTACATAATACCTTTTTTTTATATAAAGATGCTTAGTTCATATTTTAAACACCTTAATTGGCCATTTAATATTGGCAGGTGATCTGATTAGCACTGTGATAGGTGCATTAAGCCCATTTCTTCTTAAAGCTTCTCTTCCATTGCGTCAGCACTTTCTCTCTAACTGCATTCATCAGGACAGATCATTACATCCTTCCACTCCTCTCCTCTCTTGCCTCTCTGTCTCTCATCCCATCCCTCACTACCAAATGAAAGGGAAACCCTGGTGTGTCTGAGGCTGGCTGGCAGCAGAGCCAGAGGTGGAAAGATAAGAAGAGAGAGGGAGGAGAGATGAAGGCAAAGAGAAGGAATGAGAAAAGAGGGTGAGAGGAGAAAAAGCACAGCCTGCTCTGACTGTAAATGGTATGAGAGAAGAGGAGAAGAAGAGAGTTTGTGTTGAGGGATGATTGGTCTCTGTTAGGACTCTGAAACTGAATAACCACTTCTTGGGCTATTAGTACGCAGCAGGATAATATCTAAGCTCTTAGTCTATCTGCTGCAACTTTCAAAATCGCACTGAAAACAATGAGTCTAGAGAAGCTCCTAGGGTACGCTCAGTGCCATTTTAATACAGTTGAGTTGGGCATCTGTGTTCTGCATATTGCATGTTCAGGTTTTGATTGAAATATTTTTCTCTGAAACCAATTTTCTGACATTACCCAACATATTTTCATTCAGCTGGCCTGGTTACAATGACAAAAGATGTTTTATTATTTATTAGGGAATCATTGTCAATTATAGAAGTAAAGATTTGGACATTTTGCCCGAATTTCCTCCAGGTTCAAATGTTTTGAATGTTTATATTGTCATCAGTGGTTGTTGCTATTACTGTTAAAAAGCATTTGCTGACACAAGATTTGCTTCCGATCACAATTCACATACTTCATTCACTTTTCAAAGAGTCATTCTGATTAGATAGATAGATTACTTTATTCATCCCCGAAGGGAAATTATAAATTGCACTTTGATGCACACAATCATGAGGCACAGCAGCAGAGAAGAAGGGATGCTGATTGGCTTCAGTGAGTGCAAGGACAATAATAGAGGTTGCTTACAGCAATTTGTTAGTTAAACCACTTTTTAATCTACAACTTTGTGGGCTGCTGTTGTTGGCCCACTAGCCCTGCTAACACCTGGCATTTAACGCTATTTTTAACACCTGTCCTGTCTGCTTTTTCACATGAAATAACTTTTGCCAAGCAAAACCCGGTCGGACAACGTCCAAAAGTATGTGATTTGCATTTCAGTGATGGGCTTGCTCTGTCCATCAAGCGACACCTTTTCTTCCTATTGGCCTGAAACCCCCTCACACCCGCAATTCACTCACACAGGGTATTTCACCTCTTGTTAGGGCTGTGCAGGCATGTACAAATTGCGCTTGACTGACATCGCCCTCATTCTCTAGTGGTTTTTATTGCACCTACAGACCTTTTTCACAGCAGACATTTTGGCACATCATAGCAGGAAAAGCACAGGCGATAACATTAAAAACAACTGCATTCCATTTAGTTGAGGCCGTTCCAGGGTCCTGGTAATGTGCATGCTGGCTCACTGGTATGGCCTACTGGGACACTTGAAACGTGGCCATCATCAATAAAATTTGTCTCACCTGCGCTTTTCCTGTTATGACAAGTTCAAATGTCTGCCGTTAACAAAGGACTTACATTTTTATCATTCTCATTCTAGATATTGGGGACTTCACATAAATCCCAGCATAGCTCCAACTAACTTCGGCTTGACCAGAGGTCAATTAGTCAGGGTCATCGAAAACACCTGTGTGAGTGTGCAGGGCCTTTAAAGACCCTATATGCCCAGTGTACACCTACCCTTTTTCCACTTGTATCTTTTCCTGATTAGATCTCTCTTTTTAGGACTGTGTGGGTACATAAAGATAGTGCTGGACTGACATCTCCCTGACTCTTTTGTTGCACCTTAAGGTGAGACAACTTTGTAATTCCAGCAAGAGACAGGACATTGCCCAAATGGTTTTCTTCTGCATATCCCTTTGGGATACAGCCTCACAACATTGGATTGTTGTAAACATTTTTTTTTTTTTGTTAAAGGAAATCACACCAAAGTCGTGCAGCATATCAACTATTCTGTAGTTGCTTCAGGCAGTTTGTATAATTCTCCTCAGCCCCATCAGGGGGATATTAAAGAAGTCAATGGCAGAATTTCATTGTATACACTTTTCAGTTTTCACAGCATTTGTTTTATTTTTCAGTAAGGTAGGTAAGTAAGAGATTCAAAGCAAACTATGGGCTACTTTGTGTACATATTTATCTGTGTGTACACAAACAATTATGTTTATCCTTACTCCTCCACTTGCCACATCATATTTACAAATACAATAAGGTCAGTGTCGTGGGATTTTGAGATTTTGATAATTTCCGAGCAACGGTTAATAGCAAAAACCCCAAACCCTGGCAGATTTTGCCAAAGTAAGTGATTTTTTAAACTTTTGAGGTATTTGTAATTTAAATTCCACGAGAGCAATTAGTTGATTAAAATACTGAAGAGGCAACTTTTTCTTAATTATCAAGGAGGCATTTCCTGATTAATTAGGTTACCTTGCACTTTACATGTCCTTGTAATTACATTTTTGTACACCATTTGAGCACAACCCAACTTGAGCCCAAATGTCGCTGCGTCAAGGAAAAATTCACCTACTTTGGTATTTCAGGACAGTATTTGTTTGGCTAGTAGCATAACAACACTTACTGGTAGAGAGAGAGGCCACTGTACAACTTGTGGAAGAGAAGATAAAGTTAATAAATGTTCATTGGAGTGCAACACAAAACAATACACAAACTGAGAATTGTTGGTATTTGTGAAATCACGTGAGAATCAAAAAGAGCAGATGGAGAACAAATGCCATGACTGCTCATGCAAGTGCAAACATGAATCATAAACATCTTCCTTGATGATACATCGTACAGTTTCAAGCAGCCCACACAATCCTCAAATGAATGGCATCTAAAGTGTTGTGACCTTCATGTAAAGAGATTACCGTACAAGTCATCTTAGAACCATTTCTGTCTCAGGCATGCAGAGTCTTGTATTGACTCTCACAGTGAATACTGTATGTGCTGGCTGAAGCACACTTCGATACAGAGATGCTTTAAAATACACACAGATGCACGTGTACAGACACACAAAAGCCACACAGAAAAATATTAAAAGTCCAAGAGGAAGCCACGTTATTTCCGGGACATCTCTCTCGTAGATGAAAAATAGAAGAATTTCGATTAATCTGAACCAAAATAAGCATAAAACACTCAGTGAGGGATTGAGTGATTTGTGCTTTAATTCAGCCCACAGAGTATTTACTGTGGTGTTCTGCTAGGATTAGTCGTGTGAGAGGATTAGTGAAGCTGCATTACTGCTGTTTTATTTAACTCACAACAGCAAAAGACTAAAAATAAAAGCCTCTTAACAACATTTAGGCAACATGAGAGGCCAGGCCGGACAGTTAGACAAACATGTTTCTGTCCCCTTTAAAGACCTGTGTTGGAAAGGGATGTGCATAAACACACGCACACACACTTTCTCACACACTCAACTTTCTGTATTTAATCTATAATCTAGTAATCTTCTGAAAGTTGTCCTGTGCAGCATATGCTATGCAAGGAAACACTGTGTCATATCTGTTAAGGCGATGATGTTGGTGAGAGTGCAGCATATGCAGATACTGGCAGGATCAACAGAGTGGGAAACTCACAGAGAGAGAGGAGAGGATTAATGCAAAAAGACTGGGAGAGAGAGGGAGACGGTGAAAGAGAGAACGAGAGAGAGATTGCAGAGGCAGCACAAACCTCTCTCTCTCTCTCTCTCTCTCTCTATCTCTCTCGCCTTGCATCAGCATTGATCACAGTACATCAGTAAAGTAAAGAGCACCCCATCCATCAGTGTATGGCTCTGGAGCTGCTGTAAAGAATCCTAAAGCTGCTCTCCACAGTGCACGCACAAAGAAGCACAGTCATATGCACATTGTTTACCATATCAACATTAGCATTAAACCAACCAAAATAGTGGGACTGCTAATCCACTAAAATCAACTACATTTGAGACTACACACTGGGATCGTTCACAATGCTTAACCAAATAGCAACAATTTCCCTAATCATATTTTTTGAAGCAATAATGACTAGTGCCCATTTTACAAGGAGCTGTGTATTCAGCCATCTTGTGGTCCAAGTTTTCTTTGTATTGATGTTATCATTTGGTTACTTTATTGTGTTTTCAGTACACGTTAAAACAACTCCTGGTTGGTCCAGGATTAACCTTTTCTATACAAATTTCCCCTGCATTGGTGGCCATTTGCTAACAGTGGTGGTCCATAATCTCTGCATGAACCTGATGACACTTCTGTGATTGTTTTGGAAAATGAAAGTGTGAACTTGTATGGCTACATTTTTCCTCCCCACATATACAGGCTCTACTAGGAAAACTCTGGAAAGAGGCTATTCTAGTTTAGGTCCAGCCAACAGAAGACAAGTAACACTTGGGAACAATAAACATGTAACTAAAGAAGCTATTGGTAAAGAGCGTTGTTCCTGGGTAATAATGCACAATGTAATAGCACTAATCCATCAAAATCATTCTTGCGCACAAATATATGAATGGCCGAGTAAACAAAAGCTTTGGATGGATTCCTGCCTCTCCTGAAAGCCTGTCCCAAATATCCAAACGGTTCAAAAGGTAACATCCAGCCATTTGTTTCACTGCCCAACATCTGGTCATTTGCAGAATCTCTCGAGAATGTAAATCAGAAATTGTGTACACAGGGAATGAATGGAGAGGGAAACGGGGGCAAATGGACCCCAAGGAGGTAGAGCAAAACGCTTTGATGTGCTTAGAGCTACACTGTTTGCAAATTATACAATAACATTCAGGGAGTCATGCTTTTCAATGGTGATTCTTAACTATACAAATAATAAACAATAACTCACTCAATGTAATATATACTTCTACAAATTCTCTTTGTGAAGTGCTCATTTCTTATGAAGATAAATTCATTTGAATATAAAATTGCCTGTAGGTGGGAATGTGAGCATAAATATGTGTAATTTTAGTTCTGTTATTGACTGGGCGGTCCAGGGTGTACTGTGCCTCTTGCCCTGTACAGATTGTAAAGCCCCTTGAGGTAAATTTGTGATATTGGGCTGTATAATTAACTTTGACTTGACTTGATGGGAGATGCTCGTGCCCTCCACAACCCTTGATGGAATAAGCCAGTTAGACAATGAATCAGTTTAAGATCTTAACGGCAAAAGCAGTCAACAATAGATAGTGTATCTGTTTCTGACTATTTTTATTTTCTTATTTTTCTGCATCTAGAGTATTATCATCCAGTTAATGTCTACACATTCTACAAAAGAGAGTACAGATATCTGAAATAATTCAGGGATTAAGTCACAAATACGCTTTTCACCAAAGGAAGATATTTAATTCAATATGGGCAAAAAAGCATTATAAATAAATCGATAAATCAGTGAAGCTGCTATACCGGCCAATATCAACTTATTGCAGATATATCGAGTTCAGTGTCTATGTCGGCCGATAAGTAACAAGAAATTGCAGTACAGAAATGTCAAACTAGGTCATTTAGCAACAGTGTCTCTGTCTCAAAAAATCAGTCAATCTTCAGTTTACTTGGATAATACTGATTATTTTTCATATTATCGTGAATATGAAACAAAATACCTCTCACTTTTTTTGTTATACTAGTAATGTCAAAGAAACTCAGGAAAAAATGCATGCAGTGTTAGTAAAAAGGCAAGTGACCACAGTGAATAGATATACTCAAGAGAAGTGTGATACAGTAAATTTACTGTATCATGTATTCAAGTCACTGGGAAAAATCATTTTAACACATAAATAGTCTCAATGATATATGATATAACTCACAGTTTTGGTGGAATATGAAACAAACTTTATATTTACTACTAGAATCACCTTTAATTATAATTTAATATGATCACTTTCATCTGTATTTTCTCCTCTAAAACCTATGTAATTTGTACAGTGCCTATTGTACCCTATTGCTGCAATGTATACTTTTCTGTCTGAGGGATACAATGAACCAAGAACATTCAAGTCCCAAAGTAAGGTCTTCTGGTCATCCTTGACTCTAATAAAAGGAAATTGTATGTATTGGTTATACATATTTCAGAGCATCTCTCCTTGCTTGCCAGGAGCTTACTTTAAAAGGGCGATTCCCATCTCAGTGTGACTTTCATGTAAAGTAAAGCCAAACGAATTGCAGACACAGAATTGGAAATTCAAATGCATGTATCCGTAGGACTGTGTTTCTATGAATACCAAAAGCAAGTATTGTACAAACACATAAGAACAAAACCACTGCGCCACCCACAAGGCAAATACTTCTGGAGGACAAATTGGAAATTGAATCATAAACTATAAAGAGCCAAGGTTGAGTTCAGCTGCGGAAGAAAAGAGAGACGAGATGGAGGTGGAGAGGAGAAAAGAAAGAATGGCTGCATTAAATAAAAGTTCCCTCTTTCTCTCCTGCCCCTGCAGAAATTCACGCTGTGCTACCTGATTGAAATTTCCTGGTTTAATAGCTGTGAAATAAAGTAAAAGTTGGGAAGAGGAGAAAAGAGAGAATATGAAACAGAGGGCAAAAGGGAGGAATGGAGTGGTAGCGGAACGACAAAAGAGAAGGAGGGAGACTTGGAAACTCATACACCAAAAGATATATGGATTTAATGAAAAGTGAATTATTTTATGACTTGTAAAAACTGCAATCAAGGCTAATTAGTCATTACTATTTTAAATGTGTCTCCCTGTAGTTCTCTTGCCAAAATTTTAATCCACACCACTGATGTTACCATCCTAGATCCACATAGTGGCTTAACCAAAGGCAGAGAGTCAATAGAGGCTTTAGTTTTGCTTAAGAAGCCATACAGATGTACCACGCTGGGTCTATGCAGGGTTGGCTGGTGAGCTAACAGGTAACGATTAGCACTAATGAATGCAATGAGAGGGCCCCAATGAGGTAATCTCACTGTGCAGCCAGAGGAAACTCTCCATTTACACCAATTAGTGCAAACACATATTCAGTCAGTGACCAAAGCACCCAGACACATACTGTAAATGCTTTTAATACTCTGAGGGTTCAACATTTTGTGTGGGTGCATCGAGCGAATCCCTTCCCCTGCATCTTCCTCAGGATTCTCCGTTGTTGTGTTTGTCAATAAAATGAGTGGGAATCTTTCTGTATGATTTGACCTAATGGTAGCTTTCCAGAAATACCTTCCCCTCGGGACTTTCATACACCCGTGCTAAAGTAAATCGTAGGTTACTGTGGATTGGAGTATGTTTTACATTGTTCCACAGGAGCTTCATCTGACAACAACCCATTTTTAGCCATGCTAGTGGCGTGCCTCTAGGGATGGCAATGTCAGTCTCACAGTCAGTTTGTCGCTCAGACACTGTGGTCCAGACTGAAATACATCAACTTTAGTCATCAATATTTCCTTTAGTGCCTTTAGTTAGACATTTTAGTTTTTTATTGGAATGTCTCAACAACTATTAAATGGATTGCCGTTAAGTTTGGTACAGACATTCGTGTTCCCCCGCAGGATGAATTGTAATAACTTGATCCCTTGACTTTTCTTTTAGCACCACCAGAAAGTCAAATATTTCACTTATAATATCTCAACATTTACCAGACGGATTGCCATGAAATGTCGCTCATGGATCCCAGATGATAAATCTTACTAACTTTGGTGATCCCCTGACTTTTCCTTTAAGGCAATGATGTTGATGTTTGTGGTTTTTGAATCAATTAAAAAATCTGTTATCTGATCATGGTTTCCTGAACAATAAGACATTTCACATTTCCATTACATTATATTACATTATATTACATTTTAGATACCTGAACTTTGGGGGATATGAGATCCAACTCAACAATAAACTTCTACCTGTTTCTCTCATTAACCTATGTGTCATCTAGAATTACTGCTCTAAAACAGTGAAACACACACATAAATGGCGAATCAGAGGACACATATACATAGTTAGATATATTCACAGCACATGGCTCGTCCTTAGTAACCCAATCACACCCTCACAGTCCGCTTTGTTTATCTGTCGACCTGGTTCTTCAGGCAGAGGCCATGAATCACTCTGCCTCCCAGCAGAGTGCATCTCGCTGTCTGGCATCACCTTTCTACTTTCATAGATATTCATTTTCTGCACTTGGAGGAAAAATAACAGCTATAAACACACTTCCCCCTGGTAGAAAAAGCCATTTTGGCTGCTTTGTGACCCTCTTGTTCAATATTTCAGCAAACAGGCAGTCTGCTTGACTGACATTAGAAAATATATTTCTCATCTCCACATCCCTTGAATATGCGATGGAATCATGTCTGAGTTGGAATATACACAGAAGATTATCCTGTGATAGACTACAAAAGGCCAGAGTGCCTGTAGCCAGTTAACAACTACACTCCTGGCACCTTAATAACTAAATTCATCATGGTTAAAACAACACATGCATTACCAAGGACACACTGATTGGCGAAGGTGAGTATATGCAAATGTAGTTCCTTGGAATTCGTCAACACCAATTGAAGCTGAGCCAGGGAAAAAATAAGAGAGAGCCAGGAGCTACATAACACCCATAATGATGAACAAATGGACAGATCATAATTAACAGGTATCTTGGCTGCTGTGAGGCAATGGAACACTCATCATGACGTCTTCAGTGAAAATGTTACGTAATGAGCAAAACTTTGCTATGAGAAAAATGTTTTTTTATACTGTAGTCATTGTATTTTATGCATTTTTAAATATGACTTGCTTGGACTATAAAAGGTGTGGAAACTACCTTCAATCTTCATTGTGTCTATTACATCTTTTTACCATCCCATCTGTTGTGTTGTTGAGTTTGGTTTAAAAATGTACCTTTAAGTGTACAATGTATCAGTGCTTCCAAAATGTCTTTAAACAAACATAAGCAAAATGTAAAGTATCATAATTAAAAGTACTTGTCACAGAAATGTGATGGATATTCAGTATATATGACATTATTTGATTGTTAATACTGATGCATCAATGTTTAAGCAGCATTTTACTGTAGCTGGTCAATGTTTAGCTAGTTTTAACTAAGTTGTACACAGTTAGGTTATTTAGTTAAGTGCTTCACGAAATAGATCTGAGAGGTCATGAGATGATTATTATTGTAGGAAAGAAGAAAAAACTAAGTTCTGCGATAATCTGTTTTTTTTTTTTTTGTACTTTTGTTTAATCTTTGCTTTTTATTGAAATGTTGGATAATTTGACATATTATGGCCTCAAACTGTTTTTTTTAGATGAAACCATTTGAGAGATTTTGAGGGAAATTTCTTTTTGGTGTAACGACTAACAACTCATTGACTTCACTACACTACACACTACTCTCACAGTCTTTAATCTTAAAAAAGCTTATCATATGAGTTTTCAATGTGAATTTGTAATCAGCAAAGTAACCAGTAACTATAAATGTAAAATGATTATAGTGGATTGAAATGTACTGTAGTAGATGTATAAAGTTAGCCTGGGAACCAGACCTATCTGCAAGCTCATGTTTCATTTGCTCTGGCAGACACATCTGGCCCCTCTCCCATTCAGACTGATTTCCTAGCCGTTTTATCGGGCTAACCAATCATAAGCGTTTATCTAGTATGAGGTGGGTTTAATATGATGACTGACAGAGACAAACGCCGTTCAGGTATCTTTTCAGCAACTCCCCGGTCCCGTGGGGTACCTTGAGGACTGGCCAAGGGTGCCTAGGCACCCATCATGGGAACCACTGCCATACATCTTAAATATGCCGTGAAATAAAGATACCTTTTTCCAATTTCTCAGTGAAATCAATTTCTGTTCTATTTGTTTATATTAACTGCTGTATTGTGTGTATAGCCTTTGCTGGTCTTTATGTTTTCACAAGGCACCAAAATACAATTTTTTTTGTAAATAATAAATTAATATTGTTTAAAAAAAAGGAATCAATGATATACCATACTGTAGGTATTCGCTTCACACAATTTATTATACACGTTTGAAGTTAAAGAGTATGTAGACCAATATGCAGAATCTGAGCCTCTTTATACACACACACACACACACACTCACACACACACACACAACATTCAAATGTCACAGCCATGATCTGCCAAAAAACTGAACATTTCAAAATGTCTCCAGTAAAAAAAGGAAAACCCTCAGTACCACAAAAGAACATATCACAGTTATGATGCCAGTTTATCCCATCACTATCACCAGACAACCTTGATATTCTGCAAACCCCAGTTTATGTCAAAAACATTTTTTTTTAACATCCAATTGCAAAGTTTTTACATTTGTCACTGTTCTCACACTGGGAAACAATATCAGGTTACTATAAATAAAAAAGGGGAATATTAATTAACTGCAATCTCCTGAATGAAAATCAGATGTGCCACATGCACACCTTGAGACAGAACATAAAGGGCACACTACTTCCTGCATTAACTCTGCATAGTGTATTTGACTTATAAGTATTGCAATAAACTGAATGACAATAAATTTCAATCTTGATTTTTCCTGCTCCCAATAATACGTTGATTCCATCAATTTGGCCTCTCTCAGCATGAAAAATTTCACATTTATAATTTTCAGCCTGAATTTTTCACAAGCCATATGGAGCCGTGTTGTAGACCAAGCACAGAGTGCACCGTTACTGTGGAGCAGCCACTAAGGAGGGCAGACAGCCTGTCTCCGCACATCACATTAGAGAGCCTTTTTGAGTGTGCATGTATGTAGGTGTGTGTGTATGTGTTTGTGTGTGTATTTCTGTGTGCATTTACTGCAGGCCTGTCAGCGTGTCTGACTGAATGCACATGTCCCTCTAAGCTTATGTGAGAGTGGTTTAGTACATGCATCTTAGCATCCGTATATATCTTTTTCCTTACATCAATATTTCCCCTTCTTGGCAGACAGCATGCCTTTCAAAGTAAGTTAAATTCTTAGCAGGCTCTAATCAGTGGCGATATATGGAGATTGCAGCCTATAGACTGAGAATCAATGACTCGACAGTGTGTGGTGAAGTGATCAGCGTAATCGCTGTTCCGACTTACTTCAATTTTCAAACCAAGCTGTTTCTCCAAGACTATTGGCAAAGCCACTGAGACATTTAACCAAGGCCTAGACTTTGTCTACGGATAAGATGTCTTCATTGTAGTCCACTAAGAGTGTTAGAGCTCTGTGGTCTGGGTATAGAGCCTGTAATTTTCACACAGTTCTGTAGGATGGAGGATGAATGGTTTAACAGATGGAGAGGCACCGATGGCGAACGAGAGGCATCTTTTTCTGTTCTGGCCTGAGAGATAAAAATCTGGAGAATAAAAGGTGAGCAAAAGCTAGGCAGGCACACAAACACATTCTTACACACAAACACACACATAAACTCATGCTGAGACTTCTTTTGCCTCTTGTCAGCCCCCTCGCCACAGCTGTCTTGTCAGCACATGCCTCTTGAGCTGGTGGCAAGAACACACATACACACATACACACATTAGGGATGGGCAATATGGCCAAATGTTCTTTTTAGTTTTTTTTCAGCTTGAGGGCAATTCTTATTTTCCCATCCAACTACGGACTTTCAGTACCAGATGCTTCAACAAAGATTAGCATGGACACACTCTTTAATTATCAGTTTCAGCACAGACAGAACATAAATGTAAAAATAGATAAATATCAATTGTTTGTGTTTCTTGACAAGACATCAGATTCTAAGTGTATTCATACATACCTCTTTACTGCCTGTTCTATTTATTAACACTACAAATGCATTACTGCTTTTTGCACTTCTGGGTAGATGCTAAACTGCATTTTGCTGACTCAGTACTTCTACTCAGTGCAACGACAATAAAGTTGAATCTAATGTCATCTGATACCTGCAGACAGCTGGCTGGCTAGCGTTGGCTAAAGTGGAATCAGCGAACTGTCCTGGCGACTCCCATGGCTTCACCTCTTGTAACAAGAGATAACACCAGGTCAACAAACAAATCAAACTCAGATCAGGGTCTTTTTTCAGTCAAATTCCTAAATTTGCTGCAAGATGGCCAGATTCAACGAGACACCTGGAGTCACGACAATCCCATAACTGTGGGTGCGCATATAGTGTAACTGTTGACGCCACAGGTTAAAAGGATTGTCATGACTCAAGACATTTTCCACATTGTGAAAGCAAAAATTTGAATAAATTCAATATACAATCACCCAGCTCTAACACTCACTATCTTTAGTATAACCCCGGCCATGAATAGAGTTATTGCCTCAACCATCATGCAGTGGGGGACCACTTTCATTAGAGCTGAATTGAATGACTTCAGTCACTCCCTCAGCCCAATAATATTACAATAAAAAAGTCTTTACATGCCAGCATATATGTGTGTGTGCCTGTGTGTCCATGAATGTGTGTGTAAGAGAAAGAGTGTGTGTGTAATGTATGTGTGACAGTGTCAACCTTGAACTGACCTAAGGGATTGTGTTCAGTAATTATCTGATTACTCGTCTGTTTTTCCTCACTCAGACAACCTGCAACTGGATAACGCTGTAACTCCCTGATTACAACTTACTCTACAATCAATCACCCATTAACAGGAGCACACAGA
Organism: Lateolabrax maculatus; assembly: GCA_031216445.1. Classification (NCBI taxonomy): domain Eukaryota; kingdom Metazoa; phylum Chordata; class Actinopteri; order Acropomatiformes; family Lateolabracidae; genus Lateolabrax; species Lateolabrax maculatus. The sequence continues at coordinate 15,048,660 of CM062201.1, forward strand.
CGGAACACATGCCCACTCACACAAACACACACTCATACAACTGTGTCAAGCTAAAATGGCAACACCACCATTACTGCCACTATTTCAGAGAATAGTATAATAAAATAACCCTGACTGAATCTTTAAAGACACAAAGCCACAACTGCTAAACTTTTTCTTATCTTGTGACTTTGCTGTTCATCTCTATCACCTGCCATTTTCAGTGTTTCTATTGCTTTGTGCAGACCTCAGCACTTCACTGAAAGCCCAGTGATGCTCCACAATAAGAGAGCATCTCCGTCCTCTCTCCAAGTCTTTTCACCATCCTTCCATTTATGAAAATGTTTGCCCTTGCCTTGTCAAGAATGGCTGGCAGCCAGAGAGGAGCAGAGTCAATCTTACGCACAAACAGAACAAACACACACACACAAAGCCATGGTTATAGGTACTCGCATTCCAGCAAGGACACACGTACTATACACATATACAACCTCACACAAAGAACCTTGTAGTCTCCAAGAAGTGATAACATTATGAGAAATTTTCAATTTCTACACAGAAGGCCAAATGACTAGTGCACACATCTGTCCAAGATGCAGCATTCTTTAAAAAAAATTAAAGTAAAAACTCACCAATCATTTTCGATATAAGTCACCTGCCGATGGAATACCCATACAAGACAGATGTTGAGCCATATAATACAATGAATGCAGTATAAAAAGGTTTAGCATCAGTGACGTTGCAACCAGTTCAGATGAAGGGCGGCTGGTGCACGCCAATTTATCACGACATGAAAGCCGAAGGCAGAGCTTAACATTTTCAAGCCATCACTGCCTCTCAGATGTGGTCAAACCAAAGACAAAATCCACAATCTCCACTTCTTGGTTTTATCTTTAGGTCATTTTGTCATTGTCAATTACTTATTTTAGTCAGACATGTTTTTTAACATGTTAGTCACTGGTTTGGTCTTCTGGAGGGGCAGTCTTGAAATAAAGAAATGCTAAATTATATGGATTGACAAAGTATTAGAAATCTTTAAGTATAATGTAATCATACCTCCACTGGCTCCCTGCACCACAACATACATAACCAAGCCCTCTTTCACCTCACCGACCTTCTCCTCCACCACACTCCTTCCCACAGCCCAAATCCTCAACGCCAGCTTTCTGTTCCCACCATCCAGGGCCGAGGGTGACAGGGCCTTCTCCATAGCCCTGTCCTGCTATAACATCTATCTTTATGAAGCTTGTTATATTGAGTTTTTGTTGACATTGTTAGAAATTTAAATGTTGTGTTGTACTGGGCTACATTAACACCTCTATGACAGAGTCTGGCAACTTTGTGTATATATTTATGTACTCATACAGAAACCAAATTATTCACAACATCTCACTTAATGAAATCCATTACATAACAGTCATAATGATCATGGAGTTTACATGGAGGTTACAAAGACACACAGAGGTGTTCATATTTATATTTCCACCCCATGAATGCATGAGGGTGAACAGCATAACCTCAGGTACATAAAACACTTTTATTTATATGCAGGTAGCAGGTGCTCTCTATTAAAGCTTTTTCCCCAGAGGCAGGTAATTTTCAGTGTCACATGCAGGTGATCATTAAGAAATGAAGAGGCGCAGATACCCAACCTTCACATGAGAAGTGAACTGGAAAGTAGAAAGAGGCCGCTGGGCTCAATCATGCTAGTGACTCAGCCACTTAGGCCACATGGGAGGGGTATCACGCAACCAGGGATTTCTAATCCATAAGGCTCACTGTTCACTGTCTGTGCTGTAACCTACAGGCATCTTGGAGAGTCACCCCACTCTGATGGGACTGCAAAGCCCCTGAACTGAGGAGACCTTTCTTGTTGGATTACTCGTATTCCCCTTCTTTTTATTAAAGAACTTTTTTGTGTGTTCTTCATGGCAACCATCCTCTGTGGTCTTGTATTTCATTGTGAATCCAACCTCTGCATTCCCTCGGGTAGCACACGGCCTATCCACTCCAACTTTACAACATGTGAAAAGAAATTGGCTTCAGAGGCTGCCTGTAGTGGTAATCCACAAAAGATCCAATACCGTAAATGCCGTACACAGACACTGACCAAGTGACAGGAATATGTACTGTACACACACAAGCACACACAAATGGACATAAACACACACATCAACCTACCTGTGTGGCTCCTGTGTGCATGTGTAAGGGAGGCGAGACATAGGGACAGGAGTAGACTCCACACACCTACTCCGCAAATGCAAGGACCCCGTTCCCGCATCCTGCCAGAAAGAAACAAGAACACACATACTGCATTAGAGAATACACATCGGTCGATGCAGATGGCCGCCCACCCAGAGCCTGCTTCTGCTCGAGGTTTCTACCTGTTAAAAGGGAGTTTTTCCTCGCCACTGTCGCCAAGTGCTTGCTCATGGTGGGAACTGTTGGGTCTCTGTAAATAATATTTTAAAGAGTATGGTCTAGACCTACTCTATGTGAAAATCGTCTTAAAGATAACTTTTGTTATGATTTGGCACTACACAAATAAAATTGACTTGACTTGACATAAACAATAGGATTACACTATACTGTGCATGGCTCGACTAGGAAAAAATTCTGTACAGACATTCACGGTTCCCAGATGATGAATTCCAATAACTTTAGTTATCCACTGATTTCTCCTCTAGCACTACTTTGGGGCTTTGGGGTCAAATATCTTGAAATCAAATATCGTGAATCAAACAACTATTGGATGGATTGCAATGAAATTTTGCTCGGACATTCACGCTCCCTTCAGTTTTTGTGATCATTTTGGTGATCCCCTGATTCCATCACAAGGTCGACATTTTAATTCTATGACCAAATAGGCTACCTGCAAAAACTAATGACATTCCTATCAGCCTCGACTGTACTTTGTGTTTAGTGCTAATTAGTAAATCTTAGCACGCTAACACGCCAAAATAAGATGGTAAACATTATACCTGCTTAACATCAGCATGTCGTCATTGAGCTACCACAGCCTCACAGAGCCGCCAACATGGCTGTGGACTGTTAGTCTAGTTAACGTGCATAAACTTTAACTGAAACCTTCCAAGACAACCGTAAAACATATAGACACAAATGACATTCACAAACACCCTACAGAACCTCACTACCTTGCCAAAGGAGATGGAGAGTGACACAGCGAGAGAGGGAGAGCCGACGAGGGAGAAACAAAGGGATGAAAGGATGAAAGACAGAAGTTCGGAGAGTATCATTACTTTGGAAACTGTTTAATTCTCCATTTTTGCAGCAAACAGGAAAATAACGTCAAAAAGAGATGAGCCAGGTTCTGTTAATACAGTCTACATCTTCGCTGTTCAGTGATTAACTACTGTGTATGTGTTTGTAAATTTGGATAGTGGCAAATAGACGGCATCTGTTGCGTGAAGAGTACTGTAATCCAAACCAAAGCAGTCCAGAGCTTTCACAGCCTACTCAGGTCTGACAAAATGTCTGTTGAGAACATGCACACACAAAGTCACAAACAATAAACCTTCTAATAAAAACAATAATGAAAACGTTCTAATATAAAAACAAAACAGATTAATTAAAAACGGTCTCATAGTAATCAAAAACAAACAGAATTATGTTTTTTCATTAGTCAGCAATATAGTTTTAGTAATGGATTTTATTCTTTTATTAAGTTACTCCGGGTAGGATGCAAAAAATAATGAGTAGTACACACTCAGAAACAAAATCTCTTGCTGTGTCTCTCTCTCTGTCCAAATGCTGGCAGGTGTTTGCACTGAAGTGGTGCGCAAGTATGCATATGATTAAAGCACTTTATATTCTGAGCACTGAGTAGGACCGAAACTTCCACAACAGACAAACAAACTCTTTCTCCACCAGGGAAACTGTGTTTTGTAAGTGAGATTGTATCCATGTGTGTCAGTGTGTGATCAAATAATTGCAGGAGGCTAGCGAAGTAAAAGCAAACTAAGATACAGCACAAAGAAAAAAAACATAACAACCGATTTTAACTTGAACAAGCCATGTTGACATAAAAATAAACAGGAAGTGGGTGAGTGAAGATGCAGATTTTCCCTGAGCACTTGAACTCCTTAAACTACAACTACTACTGTCTTTATCTATTTGCAACTCTAAACTCTAAACACCTTCAACGGTTGATTTTTGTACTTACTTTTTTTGATAGGGGAGCTTTTGCCCAGATTGGAGTGAACATGATATTGCTTTGTACTGTTGCCAGCATTACTAATCAGTTTTTCTGGAAAAAGGCAAAGTACTGTCATTTAATTCAAATATAGACTGGGCCCATGAACAACTAATAGTAGAATAATGTGACTGTGCATATCATTTACTTACTGGTTTATAATTAACTCTTTAAATATGGTTCATTCGAGTTGATTTCCTTTCCTAATAAGACAATTAAAAAGATTCTTGTGAAATACTTTTGAGCTGATATGTGATGATGTAAGTAAAACAAGCTAAACTTTCCAGGTTTGTGTGAGAGTCTGTGCAGATTAGCTCAGTGCAGATGAGATTATACACACACCTGGTAGGGTTTGGGTATGTGCTGATGTGTTTATTTGTGCACATGTATTTGAGCATATATATGCGCGCATGTGTGTGAGTGCTTTTGTCATAAGGAAGTGTGTGGGTGTGTGTGTGTGTGTGTGTGTGTGTGTGTGTGTGTGTGTGTGTTAAGCCGTGGCTTGAGTTCTGAGCTGGGTGTGTGAGTCATCTGGCTATGTAGCCAGGCATTTCGAGAGCTGGGAGAAGCTGCAAAGCCAGACAGGCTGAGCTGAGGCTTTCTCTGGTTAGAGGGCATCACACACACACACACACACACACACACAGAATCATACACATATACGCTTTATTGTCACCTTTCGTCTTATCTCCCATTCATCTCTTCTAGTCTTCCTATATTCTCTCCTCCCTCCCTCCCTCCCCCTCTTACCACCTTCCTCCTGTCCACACCTATGCTCTTCTACTAGTAAATAATTAGGAAACAAAGCAGAGACGCTGCCTGCTTCCTCTCCAGCTCATTTAGACACACAGCAGTGTTTGTGATGATGCAGTGCCACTTCATTTTGGCTGGTTGTTTGGTCTGTCTGCCGCAGAATGAGTGGGTGTGTGATATAGAAATGGATTCAGAAAAGAGGAGGAAGAGAGAAAGAGAACGAAAGAAAGGAGGAGGGAGAAGAAACTGCGCGTGTGTGTGCGTGTGCGTGTCTGTCTGACTGCTCAGAAACACGGGGTTCTGATCAATAGCATCTAAACAGCTTGACTCTTCATCAGACTCAAACTCAGCAGCCAGTGGTGACTCATGTGCGCACACACACACGTGCACGCACACACACACGTCTGCACAGACTCACTTATACACACTCAGAAACAGCCGCTTTTATGCCATTAAACCAAAACACTGCATGGTGTGAGTTAGTGAGTTCATGAATTTTGAAAACTGATGGTATGCTAATTGCTTGTAACTGATTGTGTTTACACTTATTTACATCTGTTTGTTGTTCCCATACGTGCATATGTGTTGAGACAATGTTTCCAGCAAACCTTTCACGTACTGTAGATGCCAGATAGAAATTCCTTAACTGATCATATTCGCCTGTATGAATAGTGGTAAAAAAAAGCAGCATTGGATCCTCTAACCCTGGATAATGTGGCTTTCATTATCCGAACACAGAGAAGCAAAATAGATAGGAAGAGCGGGAGGAGAAAGAGATAGAGTTGGAGAAAGAGTGGTGGTCTCCGATGAGTTCTGCAGTCTGTTCCATCCCTTTAATTAGTCCCATTGGAATGCCCTCCCTGCTCCACGCGGCTGATCAGCTTCCCCTCTATATCTCCAGTCTGTATTTGTGTGCATGTGTGCGTGGGCATATGTGTTTGTATGCATCTTATCTAAAGCCGGACAGATATCTCACGGGCATATGAGCTCTGGTTGAGCTCCCAATGGTCGAAGAGAAAAATGTAGTAGAAATACATTAATATTCAAAGAGTTTCCATTTCCTGAGAGTTCCGCCATTTGGAAAAATGGGATACCTGTACTCTCTACATCAGTTACTGCGGCCATTAACATGAAGTGTTTTTTCTAACAGAAAATACAGTATATAGTGTCATTATTCACTATTTCATTATTTCTTGTCTAGAAAAAAAAAACTGAATTGTGTTTTTTAAGATTAAGAAATAGTATAAAATCATGATCTGTAAGCAATCTTAAAAGGATCTGTACAGGTGATACTGTATACAGTAGACAGTTGGTAACCATGGTAACATGTATGTGCATCATGCACATAAATGTAGGGATATTCCCTGATCAATGTGTCAAAAGCAGTTAAAACAGCAGTGTGTTAAGCTTGTATCTCCTACCCACCTGCTTCTCCATTAAATTTTGTGATGTAGTGATCCCACAGTAATATCCCCCTGTTATAGTAGTTAGTTTATTGTATTATCCTTACTATGTATAAAAACAACATATAACATTACAGTTAAAGAAAGGCATCAAAGAGCACAGTGCCCCATAGTGTCAGACCGCACTGCGCCTATATTGCTGTACGTCTACAGTCTAATAATACCAATAATGCTCTTAATTTGTTATTTATTTGTGAACTCTTTGTGACACCAAAAAATATGAATATACACATTAGAAGCATTGAAGTGCTGTGTGACTTGCTGTCATATGATTTTCCTCACGGGGGTCCTGATGATGCAGGATGGCGGTCGCCAAAACTAGCCAATTAACAAGTTACCTGTCAGTGGATAGAAATTCGTTTCAATTCATTTTTCTAACTCCCCTTGGTTTGTTTGTAAAAACCCAGTTTGAACATGAACTGGAATGATATAAAATACTAAATATTATTTTTTCCCTTGGTCCAGACCACAATGTACTGAACTGCTACTGCTATATTGTGTCCTATTTTGCTGAGTAATATTTGCTGTAATTATTTCAATAAATGTTAGAAAAGACTTTTGCACCAGTTAGTGGTGAAATCAGTGAATCCTACAAGCTGTTACCTTGTTCATGTATGCTTCTCTGTCTTTGTGCACGAGGTGTGCGTATCCCCCTCTCTCTGACAAAGTAGACTGTAAATTTGGAACAATATATATGGATTTTATTCATCCTGAGAATTTGAGAGAGAGACGACTCTCTCATTCTCCTGTAGAGGGGTACCATGGCTAAGGTCATCGGGATACTCACAGTAGCTTGGTGTGCTATTCAAAGTCACAGTATCAAAAAAAAATGGAAGATATTGTGTGACATTGTCAAGAGGCAGCAAAAAGGAATGAAAAGGACACCGAGATGATAGAAAGGATAGATGAAAGTTAAGGAAACAAGTGCATAGAAGCAAAGTAAAGAACTGAATAGAACGATACAAGGATGAAGGAGAGGGAAGGAAACAAAGGTTCCCAATAAGGACACGAAGTTGGTCAGTTTCTATCATGATTCTAGGAATAATTTGGCTGGCACATTGGTTGGTGATTGTATTAAATATTTTAACATACATAACATATTTAATTTTGTCAATCAAATTAGTATTTGGAGTAAAATAAAGCATTACTCGTTCAATGGTTATTCTCCTAAACTTACATTTTGTTACTTTTTCCCTCATCAATCAGTGGATTATATTAATGAATGTAATGTCCTGGAGCTGGAGAAAAACCCTACCAGCTGGCTACACTGAACCAAGGAAAAATACTGATTTGTTTTTAGTAACACTATAGGCATGGCTCTAGGGATGGCTTTGTCAGCCAGTCACTCAGTCACTCAGTCAGTCAGTTCAATACTTTCATTCATGGTTCCCAGATGATGTATCCAAATGACTTTGGTGATCCCCTGACTTTTCGTTTTTGTGGTTGGAGCTTAGTCTCACACAGCAGCTGGCATGGCCGTAGACTCTTGGTCTTAAAATGCTGACGTATCTATTTCTAAACTTTGCTTCAGAGCAAATTAAATTTGTCCATCCATACCCTTTTATCTTTTGCAAGGTCGCAGGTGACTGGAGCTTATCCCAGCTCATACTTGCACACACATAACAAGTTTTGCCAAACAGAAAAGGTTTTTAAGGTCAAAACGTCAGGCAACTTATATAAGAAGTCAGTTTTGCTATACTAGAGGAAAATAAGCCATGAAAAGTTGTGTCACCTGTACCATTTCTGCAGTGGTACAATACATTTGTAGTGGCTAAGTTTGCACACAGCAGCGGATGAATGTGAATATGTGAAACATAGGGTAAGCAATATGGCCCTAAAATAATATCACAAAGTGCAGGATATTTCTGCGATAATGATTTTCTTAACAATATGACAAAATACTGATTTTTTTTTTATTATTATTAATTTCAAGAACATGCATTTGCAACAAAATAATAAACTCTCAGTCCTTTATAGTGCTGACCGGAACATTTTGAAGCTTCGCCATTTCCATGGTAATCTACATCCAAATCAGTATTTGAATGCTGCATTCCATCTGCGCCCGGTGGATTCGAAGCGCAACTGCGCCTTGCTACTGCTGCAATGCAGCTGCTGAAGCTGAACCAGACATTTCAGAAGCGGCTGTAATTTCGATTTCAGCCATGCTTGTTGTGCTGTGTATAACGGTATGACGTCATTACCACAACATATCAGAATATTGCCATTATCACAAGTTTTTTAATTAAATTAAAAATTATACTGGTATTACCGTGAACAATACAATGTGGCACACCCCTAGTGGAACTATATTATAATGATTTGTCAGAGGAATCTGTCTATTCCCGAGACTTAATAGAAGGGTTTGTTTTGTAGCCAGAGTTAGGACTATGGCTCTCCAAACCTAATTGCAACCGCGGGAGATTTCAGCTTGATTAGGCCTCCCTGATCCTCCCAGGAGTGTGTGTGTGTGTGAGTGTGAGTGTGTACATGAGTGTGTGTTTCATTAATGGAATACAAAGTTTGGCCTTTGTGGTTAAATTCAGTCCATGTGACCTGTGGAGAAAGCCTGCGGCTCCAAATTAAGCCTCCAATTTAACAAGCATTGTGGAAACACTGTGTGTGTGTGTGTCGGGGGGAAATAGGGAGGAAGATGGAAACAAAAGGTAGAGAAAATGAGGAGAGGGAAGCTTTTGGCCCTTTCCTCGTCTATTCCTCTGCCTCGTATCACTCGTTCACTACTGTAGTCTATGACTTCGGCAGAGTGCACATCACAGACTTGACATTCCCATCTTTCAAATCAGCTTTTGCCTGCTGCTACATGTGTATTCCCAACACATCCCAAAAGTTTGATTCGACCCAAAGGTGTCACCCTACATCTCACTTCTCTGTCTCTCTTTTGCCCTGTCTGCCGCTTGCTGTGCTAACCGGGAGAACTCGTTGCACCGGAAGGTAGGATCCTGATGTCACTACAAATCCATCGTCCACACACGACATAGCCACCCCTAAAACATCCCCAGGTCAAACACAAACAAAGACACGCACACACATACAGAAACAACACACCGCCGCAGAGTGTGTCTGCTGACAGTGCAGATCCAGGTGGTAAACGCAGTTATGTTGTCTGAGCCTTTCTATCACCGACAAGTCCAACAGCATCAGACAATAAAAGAAAAAAGGAATTGCCAGCCCTCACCTACAGGCGCGGGCTGCACCATAGCTATAAGCTGGTTTAACACTGCAAAAATAACATCAAAGTCCCTCTCTCCATAGAATACACAGCGCACCACTTTCATATTTATCTATCACATTTTGACTACACTTCAATTTTCTGCAAGGTTCTTGGGCAAAACACACACAAAAAAAAACACTTTGAACTATATAAACAAATCCAAAGTGGGGATCTCTTGAAGCTTTGGAATTTAGGAATTATATTAAAAGGGAAAATGCAAATAGCCTCCACTGTGTGGTCCCTGACACAGGAAGAGAGGATAGCGTCAGGCATGGGAGAGCACCGATGAAAAAATTGTCCAGGGGGAAAAAAATTGCTTCTTTAATTCAATTTCTATCCAGGTTTTTTGATTTTTGTAGCGTCTTGGCTGGGATTATTTAAGAGCTAGATGAGCAAAGTGGAAATGCATTCAATACTATAAGCCTTTTTTGACAAATGTAGTGGTTGTTCTGCAGAGTCCAAAGAACTGACGATGTTGCTGAACAAGCAACATTAAGAATTGAGCCAGTTCAGTAAGAGTCTCATCAAAGAATATAAAACAACAAGGAACTACTGAGCCTCAGATGCTTTAGGATAACTACCTGGATTATGAAGTTACAGGAGGCTGAAAAGAGTGCAGCTCTCCCCCTTGTTTCTGGGCTCACTAAAAGAGGAAGAATGCAGCTTCTCCTTTTCCAGCTCACTTAAAAAGGAGTCTGGTTTCATCCGTCCATCTCCCAGACAGACAAGTGAAAGTGACTGGCAGTAAAAGCACTTTCTCCCTATGCCTTCCACTCCCCTCTCTCTTTCCCTGTGTGTGCTCTCCTCTCTCCTGTGCCTCCCAACTTAATTTTTTATCACACTGAGGTTTTCAGAAAACTTTTTCTCCTCTCCACCGCCCTCAGCTGGTATATTTAGATTGTGTCTCTCCTACCCTTCCATTTATGTCTCTCTCTCTCCTGCTTCCCTATCACGTATTCATTTCTTCATCATTGATATGAATGCTTTGCCGGTCACTTATCCAACATGTATGTTTATATTATAGGTGGAACAATTAGTCAATGAATTGTTTTAGAAAAGAATTAGGACATGAATTGGCAACTATTTTTATAATTCAAATTTATACACTAGTTTACATGAAAAAACGCCAAACATTTTTTGGTTCCAGCTTTTCAAATCTAAGATTTTTTTGTTTTTCTCTGTTTTATATAATTTAAATATAATATCCTTTGGTTTTGAACCCATGTTTGGACGATACCTTGGACATTGTGATTAGAGGTGTTTAGTACTGTACATGTATATACAAATATTTATCAACAAATCTTTTAACTGAAATGACTAATCATAATTGTTACTGAATGAATCGGTACATTTAAACAGTGTAGCTCCCTTCACTGGTAAGAGCATCCTTGTTAAAAGCTTGTTAAAAGATCGCAAAAGCCCAGTCTACAAGAACTTACATTTATATACAACTAATTTGCAACAAAAAATACATTTTGAGGGAAACAAGATGCCGACTGAATTACATTTTCTATTAACATGACATGTTGTTAATTAAGTACTTTGCAAGTTGCAAAAATGTTTAATACTGAATGTATCAGTAAAATGTTCACTGACAACGTATTTCATTTGCTTTTGGCCAAAATAGGCAATCTCGCAATACACTATCCACTCGTAGTGACAACAGCATTATTCATCTTTTTTATAGTTATTTTTAGGCAATAGCAGCAATTAAGATACGGAAAGATCATGGTCTGTTTTAATACAGACAAAGTCTGCAGTGACTTGAGACATAAGATTTTTTTATTAACATCTTTCCCTAACCTTAACCAAAGTGCTTTTTTTGCCTAAACCTAACCATAGACAGGAGTTTGGATGCGAACCCTGGATTTTAGTATCATAGTTCTTCTTTGTATATCCGACACCGTCCCAAACTTCCTCCCTGCAAATCCAGTGCAGTACATAAATGTAGTGTTTCATTCACTCAAACAAACGTTGTCTCCGAACATAATCCAGGCAGAGATTTGTCACCATAATGTAATTAATTAAACAATTTAGTAATATACAAATGTAATTTCTAGGAGACAGGGTTGGAAAGCCACAGAAACAATCATAATGTGAGAACTCAGACGTAAATAACAAGCTGCTGAACTTCTAACCTTATGTACAGTGCTTGTATAGGCCTAGTTTTGTTCTGAACCAAACGTGGCAGCTTGGACTATCAACAGACTGAGCGCTCGACTGAACTGAAAACCAAGATTCAGTATGAATGGTGATGCGTTCACATATTATTGTATGTACTGAAGTGCATTTGAAAAGTGATGCAGCTGCTTAGCTTTAGAAAAGAAAGTGAGCCAACTACATAGTCAGTTATTACAAATCTTTGTAGTGAAGTGAACAAAATGATTTGAATCAGGAGAGTGATTTGAGATTTCCACTTCTGTGAAGGGTATTTTTCACAATTTCCTGATGTTTTATTGAGCAAACAATTAATTGAAAGAATAATCAGTTAGCTGTAGTGCTAATACATAAACAGGCAGTTTGGGGCATACACAAAGACATACAGTTTTATGCATTTAACCCTTTGAACCATGAGTTGTTTTTTGCTCAGTTTAGTCAACGGTTAGAATTCTCTTGTGGCACTGTCACTACGCGTCTTAGCTAGGCATGCCATATATTGTTATTTTAAGATCAAAAATAAGTTTGGCTACTCAGAAATGCCATCATTTTCTATATGAGTAGTACTGTGCATGTTCTGGGACACTTTTCATGGAAAAAATAAATCTGTTTTTTACTGTTTCTTATTTCCATTAGTGATGAGTATGTTTTGATCATGCTTGTCGAGTGATGTGCACATATAGTATGATATTGCCATGGAGTCAGCAAGTTATTCCTATTTGTATTTTTGTTTCACTGAGTTATGACTCTGACAAGAGGCAATGTGATTTTTGATGAAAATGCTTCAGGTTAAACAAACAAGCCTGCGTAGAGGAAACCTCTCATGTTACTCACTGGAGATTACAAATTAAAGTGGCCTATAAGAACCACACACACACACACACACACTCACTAAGAAGTCGTCCCTACAGGACAAAACTCTGACATTCAGCAACCAACCCCTGCCACGGAGGAAAACACGCACACACTTAAAAGCACATAGCGAGCACTCAGTGTGGCAGACTGGCATGCAACATTTTGTTTAAAATCAGTCATGTTGGGTTAAAAGACAAGCTGCTGTCAGTTGGAAACCTCAAGAAGGTTCAATCTGAGTGTAAAAAAACTTCATCCAAGACTGGATTCATCCATGTGTGTCAGTGGAGGACTGCCAACGCTGCTGGTTATAGTTCATGTAGAAAAAAATGTGGTTGAGAGAGAGAAAGCGATGGAGCAGGGTTAAAGGATATTAGGGGATTCAACAATCCACTTTCACTGTTGTTTTTTTTTTTTCCTTTTTAGAGAGAAAGTGTAGGCTGGGAGCAGAGAGAAAGATATGTTGTACAGTGATGTGAGTAGATGAGAGGCAGGAGGTAATGATTAGTGTCCAAGCTGCCCTCTTTTGTCTAAACTAAACTTTTGTCTAAGTTTATGAATACTTAAAGAGGAAGAAAAAGGCCTAAGAGACGATAAAAGGGCATTGGTGCATCTTCTCTCTCTTCTTTTACTTTTTTCCTTTGTTTGTTTCCTTCTCTGGCACACAAAAATTAAAACACTGGGCAGGAGCTTCTAAAGAACAATGTAGAGATCACAACGGGGCGTCTCACTGATGGCTATAGTCCTCTCTGGTGTCATTTTGTAACTCTCCTAAACTCCCCCGGTTCAGACCTATTTCTCTGCCCTAAATGCATAATTTTGTAAATGAAGCATCTGCTTGGGTGGTCCCAGTAGGCCCATGTGTTTCAGGCTGAGGCTGACACACACACGAAGCCACACACCCGCCATCACTCAAAAATAGTTTTGCTAACAGTCCTCAAAAATATGTAGCACCTAAGAAGTATTTTTGAAGGTATGAAACTTCCTGTGTTAATGTTTAAGTGTGTTCACATAAATGTTAAATAATAGGAAGTGGGGTATTAGCAAAGAAGGTTAGATAAAATGCGATAACAGTTGAGGAGTACTGCATAGACGAAGTACGAATCATGACACTAAAAAGGGGGGTTGCTGTCTGAACCAACAATTAGGACCGGCCTTTTATCAAGAGCACATTTGTTCTGTTTAAGTCTGGTACTAGAGCCGTGTAGATAAACAACACATTGGAAGCTTTCAGACAAATAATAAGCTGGAAAAATACTGCAGAGAAAATCACAGAAGTAGTTGTCAATATTTATCAATCTGCACAAAAACACCGTTAGCATGAAGTCATTGTTTCTATAGTAACATAACCCTTGGTGTATTGGCATGACAACAGAAATTGAATTTAATAACAACAGAGAATTACAGTGAAAACATATCAATACAAAACGGGTTCTGGGGCAGTAAAAAGCATGGTTAAAGCAGTTCTGTTTTCGTGTAACAACACTGTGAACTCTCTTAAAGTATTTAATTTCATACTGTGTGTTAAAATTTTAAAACAACAATAGAATTTCAAAATGATAGTGATGAAAAATAGTAGTTATGTAGCTTCATAACTAAGTGATGATATCAGTAATTCAGGGTGTTCGTGTGTGCATGGATGTGCAAATTCATCTATTTAGGGTATCCATCTACTGATGGATTATGCCTATAACCATTCACTACGTTTCTTGATAAGACAAAACAACAAACAGAATAAAGCAGAGGGTCTCATGCATTACACAAACTTAATCTCTTTATTTTTCTTTGTCTCTGCTCCCCAGATCACTCGTCATTGCTTTCCTATTTCACCTCACAGCCTGGTACACATAACTTATGCATGCTGTTTTCATACAGGTTGCCATGATTTGGTGTGTGCCTTTGTGTATATTCATTGTGTGTGCGTGTGTGTGTGTGTGCACATGTGTGTGTTGTGATTGCAACCAGCAGCCACAGATAGCAGCAGAGCAGTAATGGTTTATAACTCATCTTAATGATGCAACAGTGAAGCAGCAGGTAAGGTCAACATAAGAGACTGTGGTGGAAGGTGAACTGCCTGGACACATCACACACACACACACACACACACACACACACACAGGCACATGAACGAATCAATCCCCAACCAACACACCTCCAGGCCCATAAACATGTACCCTGCCAATCTCTATGTCACTCCCCATCCACCTTCTCCCATATTTGCTTGCAACCCATTATTTTTTCGCCTGTCCTTTTTCCTTCTCCATATCCCTCCACCCCTCCTCTTCTCCTCCCTCCATCCCTCTGTCTCATGGTGATACTGTTGGAGGTCAGTCGACGCCCTGAGGAAGAGGGCTGATGAATAGATCCATGATCACTGGCTGTAATTACAGTGTCAAATGAACTGTTGGCTGTCCAGTATGTGCAGGTTCAGTGTTTGTGTGTGTGTGTGTGTGTGTGTGTGTGTGTGTTCTTTCCTAATGTGCTAGTCAGCTCCCCCAGTTGCCATATCAGCATACACAACAACAGATGGGCTCCAGTTACACACACACACATGCAAATCCACACACAGGCATGAAAAACCACTGTCTCACGTACCATTTATCATAGTCTGAAGTAACAAAAAATAAAAGTAGCTCATCCAATTAGGATATTTATAACTGTGTGTGTTTGTGTGCGTGAATGGGAAGCACAGTGCTTTTGTCTTCATCCCAATTATACTATGTACAGACTAATATGGGAACAGGCAGGTTAGTATCTAAACATTTAACCACAATACACCCTGTCATAGCAAATTCGACTCAGCAGGACCCTCTTTACACTGCCAGTTAGTCTGGCAGATGTGGCGTTTTGGCACACATAGTCTCTCACACAAACACACCCACACACACTCACTCTCTCACACACACACACACACACACACACACACACACACACACACACACAACCCAAAACTCCCATCACAAGTTATTGCCAACAGATCAGGGTGAGCTATTGACTTCCACACACATCCCTCCAGCAGACATGGTAATGGAGAACTGCTGCCACTGGGGCAGGCAGATCAGCAGCTGGGCTGGCAAGAATCAGAGGCAAACAGACGGACAAACTGAGAGTTTAGCTTTCCTGGTGGGTGAAATGATGTCTCTTTCTGTTTCTGTCTCACTCACGGAGAGGAAAAAAGAGATAAAACGGGTCCAATCTACTCTTAAGTATTGTCAAATTAGAGTTTATTTACAAAAGTCAAAGTTTAGGTCTTTTAGACTAATGAATGGCTTGTATTCACCTATAAAGGGTCTTTGTTAAACCTTTTTATTTTTTGGCCACTTGGGGGCAGTGAACACAAAACATTGACATATTGTCCCATTTAAAGTTGATATGGCGAACTTGTTAGCATACATAGTTGCCCATTTACACAACCAGCAGTTATGGCGCAACATTGTCATTCATTTGGAATCATGTTTCTGTCCACCAATGAATTTAAGTCACTCTCTTTTAGCTCTGTTTTTGCTCGTAGTTGCTAAATGTGTCTGTTTCCCATTTGGTGCTGAACAGGAAGTGTACAGTGGGTTTTTTAAAGCTATTTTACTGAAAACAGCTGCCTGCTGCAGCCAAAAGTGATACTATGAGAGAGGTGAGAGTAAACAAAACAGTCAAGTCGCGGGCTGGACAGCCAAACAAAGATAAAAATATTGATTATAGCCCCTTTAAACTCGGCTCTCAGCCAATATGTGTACATCAGAAGCAGATATAATCAGCAGAAAGAGAGAGTTAGTTCTTGCGTCTGAGTTTGAGAGTGATTTGGTTTTCTACATCCTGTTAATCTGGCCAGACATTTTCCTGCACTGTCACTCTAAATTGAGGTAATCATTTATACTGCTTGGCCTCATGCAACTACGTGCCTGCAAGATACCACACACACACACACACACACACACACACACACACACATTCACATGCATGCCTCTGTTTCCATGGATGCGTTATATGCACAACAAGAAAACATTTACATTGCCAAGGCAAGGCACCTAATCAAATTCAGAGCTAGAGGAATTATCTAGAGAAAGAGTAAAAATGGAAAAACATCCCAACCACCTGTGTGTATATGTGTGTGCGTGTTTTTGTGTGTGTATGCCTTTCAGTGTGTGTCTGAGTGTGTATCCATCTGTGTGTGTGTGTGTGTGTGTGTGTGTGTGTGTGTGTCAGAATGAAAGACAGACAAAGAGAGAGAGTGCTTGTGTGTGTGTGTGTGTGTGTGGGTGTGTGTGGGTGTGTGTGTGTGTGTGTCTAGTTGATATTCCAGGGTGGCTTGTTGTGAGTGTGGTTTGCCACAATTCTTATCAGAGTTGTGATCACAGAAAACTGGTCTCCTCAAATGGAACACATCCCTCCCTCGCAGTATCAGGCATGCACACACACACACACTCACAGACACACAGTCATCCCTACGTTTCTCTGCTTGTGATTCCATAATTCAATCTTCAACTTATAACCCATCGCCGAAACACACACAGCCAAGAACATGAATACAATTTGGAACAATCTGAGGTGAGTATGTCTGTCTTTATGAATAGATAAGAGTTTTTCCTTTGGAAGTCTTGCTCAGAACCAGCAGAGGCATTCAGCCTGGGGACAGATAAAACAATTGCTGGCTTAGAAAAATTGAAAACAAAGAAAAAAAAATGCTTCGGCAAATACAAAGTACCAGGGAGAAGAAGATATGTAATATTCAGTGGGAAAAGTAAAGATGTCGACATTTTGAGGATTGGTAGGGGGGTAAAAAAAGCAAAGCAAATGGCTGCCAGGTTGTACTTGGGTTAGCCTCTTTCACCCTGCAGTTTATTTCCTGAGATTGAATCAGGTTTAATTGACAAGCCAGTGATGTAGTATAGTTACTAAAAGTACATAAGATGTGTACTCACATTAAAGCAATGCAGCACTCCAGTAGCAGTGAGATAGATCTGCATGCCGATCTGCTGAGGAATGCATCACACAGAGCAGTTCATGCAGAGGTAAAAAAGTGATGAGAATAAATACTGAGCACACAGAATCTTGTTCAAAATCTCTCTTTGCTTCATTCTGGAAAATCTGTCCCAGTTAACATCCTGCTGCTCGGTGTACACACACACACCCAAGCACACACACACACACACACACACAGCAGCAGCATGCTCACACATACACACACATTCCTATGCCGCTAATGAACAGGCTGCTTTCTCACTTGGGATTTCTCTCCCTATATGTTTCTTTTTCTCTACCTTCACTACATCCCTCTATCCCTCCTCCCTGCTCTTCTGCATTCACATGACAGCTTCTCCTCTCCAGGGTTTAGATGTTTGACATGTGTCACTCACCCACTACTCTGACTGGCAAGTTGTGAACCCAAACACACACACTTGTATGCAACTAATACAGAAAATGACAAAGCACTTTTCCCAAAAACAAACCAACTCAAATGTAATGAAATAAACTTTGTGCTCTTTGACACATCCACACACATCTGTTATCTGAGATAATCTTCAGCATTAGCACAAGACAGTATGGCATATATTGTAAGTAACTGTGCTGTTACCTCTGCATCTGCAAATTTGATGAACAAATAAATCTATAATTCTCAAACATCACAGGCTATTTGAAATTTGTTAATTTTGTATTCATGTTATTCATCTTCACGCTTGACATACACAACCCCTTTCGAATATTTGTTTTCACATCCTTTAATCAAATTTTCATGGATTGATTTCCTGAATATTTAAACTATTGAGTTTCTTGCCTATAGAAAGATCTGCAATCCATTTGAAGATTGAGAAAAAAACACTTACACTAGTTTAACATTGCCTTGTGTGAAATGTGGTAATTGAAGCAACTAGGTTTTTCTTAGCTTTTGTTGCAGGTCACAGTAATGTTTCATCAAAGATTTATAGCTGTGGGCCCTACATTTTGAGGCAGACTTCAAACAGTTCATTTTTAGTCAATCATATAAGCTGTTTCATTCGGAGACGGAAGACGCTGGATTGTTCAAGCCAGGTTGAAACCTTTGAAAATTATCTGGTGTGTGCAGATGTGTGTTAGAGGAATAGAGAAAAGACAGTAAGGGAAATGGGTAAAAAAATGGATTATCATCAATGATGTCAGTTAACACAAAACACAAAGTAAAACCTCATCTTCAGTTCAGTGTATCCCTAACATGGGGAATCCTGACTATATAAAAGAGAGTAGGAATTAAACCTTTATAACCACCCACTGTTCGGCCTGCAGGACACTAGCACTATGCAGAACTTAAACTGACTGACTAGCACAATGAAATAGTCACAAAAAAAATGAACATGCCATATGTGTATCAATATATTAGCTTCTGTTCTTTTATGTCATTGTTACCATTCTCCAAAAAGATGTTGCGTCGTAAAGATAATTCAGGTACAAGGTACAGCAGAGTATACATCTGAAACCTTAAGAATATCATATCTCCCAACTTTAAAAGCAGTCTGGCAGTACAACAATGTTATAAATCCTTGAAAACTTTGTCCAAGGTTTTGAGTGTATGGCGCAACAGTACAGGGCACGCTAACAGGATGTGCAGGCATTGAGTGCCCTTCCAAGTTGCAGGCTACATTAAGCCGATAATTAAATAACATACTGGAGGGTTTTCCTTTACTTACTGTGACAATTGCCTTGATTGCACTATTGTACTATTTTTTGGGTAAATAAATACACTTAAGTGAGACTGATCTAATGTTAGTGTGTAAGTTTAAGTGAGTAATATATATAAAGGCGAGCCGCTGGCATCACACCAGAATTAATCTAAATGTACCTCTAATTTCAAAAACTTTTTATTTTCTTATTGTGATACTGAAGTGTCATAAATAGAGAGGATCCAGACACTGGAGTGAACCCATTTGTAAACTCTGTGTGTTTTGAGAAAATAAAAGAAAACAGAAACAGACAAACAATAAGGGGATCATTCATTGGACGGTAGGTACACACATTCGCATCTCATTCACATTTCTGTGTGGCAGACGATTGGTCAACTGAACGTCATGCTGCTATAGGTACCAGTGCAGACCCAACACATACATAGCTCTAAAAAGTATCTGTGGGAAAGATTCAGTCAGCTAACTTTTTGCCAGTGTTATTGTACAAGGGTCTGACTATAAAGAATTGTTTGTTTTGGTTTATGCAGAACATTCCTCGAAATGGGGCCGGCTGTTAAAGAGAGAAATCCTTTTTTTTTTTTTTTTTTGCAACTCCATATGTGTTGTGTTTATGCCAAAGGACCCAAGTTAGACACCTAAAGGAATTCCCTGTGGTGCTAATAAATGATAGTGTTGCATTCGCCCCCTCACTGGTTTTACTATCTAGCAGCTGTAGCTAGCTGTAGGGTGCTATCTCACAGACAAGGCTATATCAGAACCACCAGAGGACAACTATTAAGTGATCACAGAGATACAAGAATTACAAGAGAAGTCTGTTATTCAGCGAACAAAAGTTTGGAGGTTTGTAGTCTTGTGTGTGTGTGTGTGTGTGTGTGTGTGTGTGTGTGGATTGGGTGGGTCCATAATTAAACCTGATTCTTGTTGAGCTTTTCCAGAATAACACACATAAACAAACAGTGCCTGCCTGCACACCTATTCATACCACCTGATTATGCGTGATTACAGACTACTGTCTTCTGGGTGTGACAGCAATTCAGATGTACAGCTCGGCACACACACAATCCCACCGGCAGCACAGCCTCTTCTGTACACGCACACACACACACACACACACACACACACACACACACATGCGCACACACAGCCCACGGCCCCTGACAGCATATTGCCAAAATAAACAGCATCAGCCCTGTCAACACAGAAATCTCTCACTGTGAGCTAGAGACTCAGACATACACCTGGTCGTCACACACACCTACACAAACATAAATTTGCACGTACACACACACACACACACGCACTATAAACACATCTGGCAATCAGAGATGTGCAGAAATACACACAACAGGGAGAAGAGGATCAGTGGGGTATTGATATTACAAACACACGCATACACCTGCTATCTTTCTCTCTCTCACACACACACACACACATACATGCACATACACTCCTGACAGAGATACAGACTGTTACTGGCAGGCTGGAGGACAAGTGATTTTCTGGCAGCCATCGTCTCCTTGCCTCTTAATCCAAGCTGTGGGAGGCAGGCAGTGTTGACATCTGAGACCAGTGTACGGGATCCTCTCATATCTGACCTTTAACACAGCCAGACCAGAGCAGGTAAAGGTCTACAGCTCCCCAGTGACTTGCACAGATTTGATACTGCACACAAGAGCAAAAGCAAGAGAGAGAGAGGAAAGAGATAGAGCACATGGAGTTCTTGGATAAAAAGCTATTAGCTACAGAAAAGTAGATTCAGATTCCTATTTTTCTCAAAAGAGTGTTGTGCCCATGAGATGATATTAGCAAAAAGCTTGAAATGGCATGACACTCTCCGGGTATCAGCGTATTCATTTGGCTTTTCTGTGTAGCTCTGGTTTGAATTTATATTCATAAACACAGAATAGGGTCCTCAGTAGGCTGAATAGATTGCTTTACTCTAGGCCCCATTTAAAACACATTCATGTGATTGCATTGATACAGCATCATTGTGAAAATAAGCAGCCCAGTATCCCTATCAATTACATTCATGTTGGGAAGTTCTGCAGTGCAGCATGTGCGATATGTAAGCTACTCTTCCAAAAGCTTGAGAGGTGCTGGATTGAGAGGTGGATTTTGTTTCCATTTTCAATTCCATTCCATTTTCAGTGCTTGTGCTAAGCTAAGCTAATCATCTGCTGGCTGTAGCTGCAAATTTACCGTGTAGACGTGAGAGTGGCATCGATCTCCTCATTTAATTAATTTGCCATGCATGGATATTATAGAAATGAAAAATGTTTCAGAAAATGTGCCATTGAATGTCAGAAACATGACTGAATGTAATCCAGAATTATGCCCATGATAATTGTCCAATATTCTCTTGTCAAAAAATATGGCTGCAATTAGACTTTAGTCAGGGAAAGTTGCTTGGACGTGGCATGGCATTATGGCAAGTGTTACTCATCGGGCAGCACCATCAAACGACCTCCCACATCCACAGCTCTCTCCAGCCAGGAGAAGGGAGGTTTTGACCTACCACCCATGCCCATGACACATGCTACACGGGTCAGTCAGCAAAAGGGGCCACGTCTGTTAGGGCCAGGGTGAGCCGGGTAGCTGGTCACCAAGCAGTTTAATCTCCGACAGATTCCCACCACCTGGCTCTACTGGCATCACACCAAGCCCCGCAGCCCTCCAATCTGGCAACTCCTACTGTCATGTTACTGTCAGAGGGTACAACAGGAACTCAACTGGAAATGGATGGATGGAGCTCAGAAGTGCAGGTAGGGCATGCAGCCTATTTTTGGACCTCCATCTCTTAAAGAAAACTGTTTGAACACATCATCTACTGTATTCCCCCGATCAGTCCTGATGTGTGCTGGGTGCAGTTGGAGCCATGGGTGGCCCGCAGGCTATAGTGCTGCATAAGTATATGTGAATACATGAATGTTTGCCTCAGGGGAGGATTTGCTTGGTTCTTTGATTACCAGTTTGCAGTCAGGCTTTTCAAAATGACACAATTCTTAGATTCCCCTTCAGCAATATAGCATGTGACTTGTACTTAAATCTCCCATCTGTTGGATGAGGACTTAGCATTTGGCTCGGCTGTCCACTTCTTGTTGTAAATGTGTGCTGCAGAATTGTTTTATTTCTCTGAATGTAGAATGAGGTCGACCATTTATTTTTTAAAAGAAAAGGAATGCTTTTCTTAGTTTTGAATAATAATAAAGAGGATCATATTTTGTATCAAATGGTATAACTGGCTGTACTGGATTGCATAACCAGCCAGAATGTGTGACAACATTTGGACACAGTACCTTAATTTCCCTATCCTCCAAATCCTTTGCTCAGCACATTATCAGCCTGCGAACACATACAAAAAATAAAGACATGCACACAGACCCACACTATGCCCCCATTTCCCAACACAACCCACCCCCAACCCCACACAGATACACACAGACACACACTCACACACATTGCTTTGCAAGAGGTGTAACAAAAGCATGCATCTGTCCTCTGTATTAATGTCCAGTTCCTGTATGTGTATATATACATATATATTTGTGTGTGTGTGTGTGTGTGTGTGTGTGTGTGTGTGTGTGTGTGTGTGTGTGTGTACAGTACATAAAACCTTTACATTTCTGCTAGTCAACCAGAACACAGGAAGGAACGCTGCATGCAGTCGAGCAAACAGATAACAAGAATTCATCAAATGGTCTACATCTGTTTGGCAGCATGAGAACAAAAAGAAATCAAATAAAACTCAGATCATCCACTGTCAACACACTGACACACACATGCACAAAATGGTAAATACAGTTTAATTAGGGCTTCAACAAATGACTAGTTTCATGATTGATTTTTGTTTTGATTAATCAAATATTATTTCACAGTAAAACACACAAAGACAAACGCAAGTATTACATGTTACTAGAGCCAAAACTGATCTCCTAAAATATTTTAGTTTTGTTCAACAGACAATAACCAAAAGGTCTTCAATTTACAATTATATGAAGCAGAGAGCAAAAAGCAAATATTCACATTTCAGAAGCCATCACCTACAAATATTTTTTTTTTTTTTACTTGCCAACTGAATCATAAGATGAATAAATAAAAAAAAAACTACTTTGTGAGTTGTGTGAGAGTTTTTAAATGGATGTTTTAACATATATATATATATATATATGTTTTGCTATTTTAAAAAATGGGAATGCCATCAGCTTCAACAAGTCTGGATAGCATGTTTTGGATTAAGTCTACGATATGTTAATGCTCGATGGCAATTGGAGACAAAACGATCCGGGCATCCCTAGAGACAGACATGCCTTTCAGCACCCTTACCCTGAATGAATATCACAAACTACACAATCTGGTCCTGTCACACTTCTGTTTTACCACTCTATTCTGTTTCCCTTATTTGGTGACTGATAATAGTCTACACAGTTCCATGAATCATGGTTATTAAGCACAGTAAGTGAAAATATTTTCACCTAAGTCTCCTGGCTGCTTATTTTTCACAGTCTCATTGAACAGACAAAGTTAAGAGCCACAGACACCACGCACTCGCTCATGATACCAACAAAGCAGTATCTCCATGACTCAACATTAGAACACAGTTAAGCAAATGAAGAGTCTATATTTGTGCTACGCTCATCCACCACTTGAAAACCAAAGGGCAGAGTCAGAGAAATGGAGAAGCCAGATTGAAATAGATGAGTGCAAGACAAGAAAAGAAATGAACAGGCACCAAGTCATTGAGAGAGGAAGACAGACAGAGAAAGAGAGAGGGATGGTTAGTAGGTGGGGACCTTGAAGAGCTTTTGTTCTCTGAACATAGAGGGTTAGTGAGGCAGCACTTGGCAGTTGGTTCAAAGTAACAAACTCTAAATCAATCTTTTACAGTTTGTCCAAGCAGACTCACACATACACACACGGGCCGAAAAAAGGACATACACACAATAGCAACCACAAACAAGCAGACAATTCCAGACACTTTGTAGTAGACCTGTGTTTTGAGAAAAAAAAGGCTTTCACTTTCTATGCATGATATGCTTGAAATAGGAGAGAGTCTTTCTTGATACTGAGACTATGAGTGTGTGTGTATGAAAGTGTTTGTTAGCGTGTGGCCAATGCTGTGTTTCTTTAATGAGCTCGGTTTACACACTTCGTTAATTGGCTGGCACAGCAAAGGACCGTCCAAGATCTACAGACCAGTCTGCAAACACACACACACACACACCATCTCCATTTCACTTATTTATTCATGTATTAGTTAGTTTGTTCCACTAGGTTCACTTGCAGGCTGCTGTAGTAATTGCCACTATATTCACTGCATTGATTTCCACTCTGACTGCAATGTCTGTGCCATGCACGTGCACACACACACACACATACACATGCACCCATGCGTACACAGTCGCTGACTCCCTGGAAACACCTTTTCTTTGCAAATCTGCCTTCACAAGAAAGCAAATTGTATGTTCACTCAATTTATCTATCCATTTATCCATTTACCTGTATCTCCATAACATGTATTCATTTGTGGTAACAAAGAGACAGGTGAGACAGCAAGAACTGCAGAGCGTTCTAATTAAAGTATCTGGGAGGGGGAAGAGAGCCGAGCTTTTCAGCTCACCACTCATCTCACCGGCTGTAAAAATAGCATCAACCCCACAATCCTGGGCAATGTTCTGTCTGCTTGCAGCTCAGGGCTTGTTTCTGGGGAGCAATAGGAGATACAGTGAAGAGATTTTGCTGTTGTTGCACAACAAATACAGAGCAGCCAGACTCAGTCCGCATAGGCATTCTGTTCAGGCTGGACTGTGTATGTGTGTGCCCTGCTGTGCCATGCTAAACATGATTACAGATGTGTGTGTGTGTGTGTGTGTGTGGGTGTGTGTGTGTGCGTGCGTGTGTGTGTGTGTGTGTTTGTGGATATGTGGGCAGGCAGGACAGGAGGTCTGCTGGGAGAGATAACTGCTCAAATCTGTCCTCTCCTTCTCACTCACACCCTTCTGCTCAGACCTCTAAAAGCTTACCCCTAGGCTTACCCTGCACACACACACACAACCACACAACCAAACACGTTCGCACACACGGGATCCTCATATCAACCCTATCCCCAACTCCGATTTCAGTCTTCACAGTTCTCTTTAGTCCATCGCATTTAAGAGAGATGGACATGGAGAGACAAGAAAAAGAGATATGGACAACAAGTGCATTAGCACAGCTCCGGCCAGCCAGGGTTATTATCTATTAATGAGGTGCAAGTTCACACATGCATGCGCATATACTGGATGCACATATGCATTCACTTTCTCTAGCAAGCACACACATATTTACAGAGAGTTGGAGAGGGGTCCGTTTCATTTTTAAACAGGATGCTTTAAAGTTGAAAGTGAATTCAAATGGCACAAGGAGAGTTCTGCAGGTAATTATACTGCAAGAATGAAACTCAAAAGGAAAGCACACAATGCTTCTTTCACAAATCTCCATCTTTTGTTTATCCTCCATGTGCTCACTTTCAAGCATTCCTTTTCATTTTTTCAGCAGCTGTTCTTCCTTTGTACTGACCCGTTGCCCTCCTGTCTCCTCTTTCTCCCCACGCACAAACAATTCCACGTCAGGCGGATTTTCTCTACACCATGCCTGAGTGCATTATCTCCTCTTTTCCCAACACCTTTGGGGGTGAGAAGGACTAGGCTATGTCAAGGAGAGTCTTAAGATCAGCATCTCTCCATGCTGTGAAGTCTCAACTGTTATCAAATATGTCCTTAAAGCAGCGGAGCCCCCCCCCCCCCCCCCCCCCCAGCTCTGCCTTGGACAAAAAAAACAGAAGGCAGGATTGTCATCATCATGTGGGTGGCCAGATTTTCAGGGAGAGACACATTCACAGTGAGAAATGATTGTGATCTGATGAATTCATGCCATGCATATCAAGTCGTTTACAGTGACCACTGTAAACATCTTTGTGGGTTCTTAGCAGCACGTAATTCCTGCAGCACCACGGACAGCTCCCTTACTGGATCCTGCTGCACTAGTGAGCACCACAGACTGCTCTCAACTGCATAAGGTGCAGTCTGGGTGACCGCTTACAACATTGATGGTGAAATCTTACCTGATGTCTCACCTTTTAAAGAAACTATCACTTCCTCCATTACCACTTTTCCACTTAAGAAAATTCAACACGATTAATGACTAAAGTCTATCTAACAGGATTAAACTATATAACAAGTATAGTCCCACCATGGCATGTTGATGGCGATAATAATACACACTTAATTCTCATACTCTCAACTCTGAATCCCTAGTTTATCTATTGCTATTGGACAAAATGAAGTTTGCCAGATGAAAAGTCAGGGGTTCACGTTATCATTATTAATGTATGTTCCAAATACCATGGCAATCTGTCAAACAGTATTTGAGACGTTTTACTCAAAACCAAAATTGTTAACATCATTCTGGTGTTAGAGGAAAAGTCAGGGGATCACCAACGTCATTAGAATTTGTCTTCTGTGGCCCACAAGATTTCATGGCAATCCATCTAATAGTTGTTGAGATATTCCAGTCTGGACCAAAGAGGTAGACCAACAGACCAACCAACAGGCCAACATTGCCATTTATAGAGCCATACTGCTAGCATGGCTGGAAATTTAACTGGTCTGCTGTCTTTTTTTCACATAATAGTACAGACAGGCTTAATAGGTCAAAGCCAAAGAATCTCTATGTGAGATAAGAGCAAAAACGTGTAGAAAACATATTGACAAAAAATAATTGACAATGTAATTCCTTGTGACCGAAAGCCCTAAAGCCATCGGCACCACAAATTAAGCTCCCCTTTGTGCCCTTCCCTGCCACAGCTGCAGCCTGGGAGAGGACACAAGGCCGGCTCAGCCTCATCACATAAAGGCAGGCGGAATGCTAATAAAGTTGGATTCAATCAAATTGAAAGCAGTCTTTTGGTAATTCATGGCTTTAAAATTAGAATTCTTGTTCTGCATTCAGAGCCTCTCTCTGTCTCTCCCACACAGCCCGAGTCTCATCCTGGCTCGAACTGAGAGAATGTTGTGTTATCTACTGACAAGACAGACGTGTGAAGCATTTTCTTTTACTTTAATCGTACAAAAACGTAAACACTTAAAAATACTACGATTCTATATTATCTTCAAGGGAGGAAAATCCGCTTTTCTTTATGTAAAATAATCTTTAGTGCTAAATAGACACAGCTGAGGTTTACATTACCTACAGTACATATCATCTTTTTGTAGTCAGCTGTTGCTTTTTCCTCATGCCATTTGTCAATGAAGCCTCATTGTCTGTAGGCACTGACACATATGTTTGTCATCTTAGCCTTGGGGGCTATCAATAAGTCCAGCTAAGCAACACATTCCTGTAATGAACTTCTGTGGCTGCTGGCAGAAATATGAAGGGCATCATTATCTCTCTTGGTTTCCTCCAGAAATGACCAATCCACCAGTGGATGTTTCAGAAGACAAATAGTCAATGTTAAAGCTAGATGGCTGTTGTGTCAGTCATAAACAGAGCATTAAAACAGCAGCTTATTTGTATGAAAACATTGCAAATTAAAACCTGCCTAAACACCACTGTTACTCTGTTTCTCTGTTTTTTGGTATGTGCCCTCAGAGTGCTGTGGCTAATGGCAGTGTCATAATATTAGTCATATTAGGAGGGGATTAGTAAGAGAAACCGTCTTAAGGATGTGATCCCTGGGAGGGGGTGCCAGATACTGCTTGTATTACTGTCAGCCCTGTCTCGCACACACACTGGGAGCCTAGCAGCCTCGCCTGCTTTCCTCAATAGGATCTGTAGAGAAACATGACACACTGAAGCGCACCACCTACTGTAGCTCATTCCCCTCTTCCACTGTGTTTTTTTTTTTTTTTTTATCTCATCTATTGAAGTGCTGGTGTGAAACATGTCTCGTAGAAAAACAGTAAGGCTCCAGCTGTGTTGGAAGGTTGAAGAGTACGGATTAGGAAACTGGTTCTTCTAATCCATGCTCTTCAACCTTCGCTTTTAGGTTTCTTAACTAGGTGTTCCCTCTCTTACTGGGCACACTGTGTCATTTATGGTTGAAGCCAAAGTGACAAATTTCTTGGTGACTAAAGCGCATGACTTACGTTACAGTATGTTTCTGAAAATGCAGTGTTGATACCAGTGGCGGCTGGCCAATAGAGGACGTACATGCAGCACCACCACAGCCACAAGCCTTAATTCAGTGTCAGCAAGCTTAATAAATTATTTTTTAACATTTCAAATAAACAAATAAGTTAGTGTTTACTTTTAAAGCAAGCTTCAATTTAAGTTATACGATATAAAATTAACTGCAAAGATGAATTTATTTTGAATCCTCTTTCCTAAGAGTGCAACACCCGCTAAGTCAACACTGGATTCCAATTCCATCCATATAATACAAGTATATGGATGTAAAAAAGGGCACAGAAGACAGTGCCCTAAACCAATAAATCAATGGTAGTAGCCAATCAAGACCTCACACACTCCCTGTTTGTATTTCTCCCTCAAATAGTAATTGTAGCTCAACGTTAGAGAAGTTAATATTTTTATTAATATTTATGTTAATAAATATTATTAATCAATACGAAGGGGACACATTGCAGTATTTTGAGCGCCAACTCTATTCAACTTGTTCCTGTTAAGATCCAGCAGCAGTACGGCAGCGTCCATAGAACCCACCTACATGTAGCTATTACCACTATATCAGCTGTTTCCAGCTTCACCGGTACAGTCAGATGGCAGCAACCATCAAAAAAGAAGCTGTCAATAATAAGATAGCATGGTAGGCTAAACTGTAGGCTTTTGTCACTTTTGATCTGCACTATTACATACTGAAATTGCTGGAACAGAAGCAGTAGGCCTTTAAGCATTAAGCAGAATATGACAACCAAGTAAAGACAATATTTTATTATGTTTATGAAAAATGTGCATTCAGCATTAATCTTGAATTTAAATGTTTAAATTTAAAGTCAAGCTAAGCTGTTGAATGGAGTGTGTACTCACACACACCACAACCACCCACAAAATTGCGCCAATTAGTGTTGTGTATATGCTCCAGCTCAAACATACCAATCTACAATATATAAAGCTCTATACTGAATTCATAATTGCATAATTAGATATAATTGCATGTGCTGCGGGCTTGCCTGACAACCTAATGAGGCAGCCATAAAATAGCTAGGGGTTCCACTTATAAGAACATAATCAAAGACTACAAGATAAAAGGGCATACACAGACAAACACGGGCAGCCAGTAGGATAGGCCCAGAGCTACATACACACACACAAAAAAGTATAAATTATTAAAGGAGAGAAAAGACATGAGGGGGAGAGTGAGTTTACTACTCTCATTATACCCTGTCAACTGTGGCTCAGTTCATCAGTGACTGTGAGTGTCTCTGTGGTTCGCATGGCACAGCCTTTGGGACGTCATTTGTTCCGTACCTTTCCTTACTCCTCACCATCACCCAAAGAATGACCAAGGCAAGACTCACACAACCATGCCTCAGGAGGGCAGTGATAGGACACACACACATACAAGGCCAGGCCTAATTATGCTGGCCTAATGACCACAGTGATTGCTGTCTGGTTGTTGTTGATGAAGAAAGCTGCTGGTGCAGGAGGGTTGTATGTGTGGTGCAGCTCTCACTTCTGGCTAACAACTCCTCTTTGCCGTCAGCCATAATGAGTCAGCCCTGACACCGCCAAAGCTACAGTGTGTGTGTTGGTCCATTTATAACCATTGCTAAAGCGATACCACATCCCAGCCCACACACTGGTGGACAGTCCTGTCACTGCAGACTCATTAGCAGAAGCTATAGCGGCGCCAAAATCAACAAATCAAACTGCTTTCTTAAGAAGTTGCAATGTGTTGCAGCAAGTTTGCTACTACAATAGCAACCATAGTTGTAGTTAATGTGCACACCATGAATTTAGTTACCATGGTACTGCAGCATTCACCCCAAGCTAATGTTTCTGACATAATGTCAATTATACCTCAATGAGCCTGCAGGTTTTACAGTTCTGCAACACAAAACTGACATCAATCAGAAAACTACTTATGAGGCATATTCTTTGCTTTGCAATCAGGGTAAAATACGGCTTTAACACTATTCAATTTATTGATATTTAGAAGGCAATGTCAATTATTCTGAGCATCATCAAGGTAGAAAAGCGCGAGAGTCCAGCCTGCAGTATGTGGTGAGTGTATGTATGGTATACAAACAGAGGTGTAACATGCATACATGCAGTTCTCCATCTCTAAGTGATGAGAGATTTTAAAGGAGCTTAGTACATTACAGTTTATGTTTCTCACAATATCATCTTTGTTTTCTGTTTTCAATGATTAGTTTTTTATATTATAGTATATACTACATAGTATTATGCAAACCACTTATGGTCTCCTCTGAGAAATTTGTAATTGTTTGCTGTACTGTACTTGATTTTAGTCATGCCAATAAAGCACACTTACACAGAAGAACAGAAGTGTTCAGTACATGTACGAACAAATCTTTAATACTAAATCTTCAAAGTGAACTGACTACACTGAATCACCATTGTCACTAACACTTAAGCAGTAGAGCTCCCCTCACTGGTGAGTGAGAGCACAAAAGCCACATAAAATAATTAAGTGGCTGCTGAGCTATTAAACTTATAAATAGTGCTTATATGGGCCCAGATTTATACTGAACTGAATGTAATTACTTGAACCAGCAACAGACTGAACATACTATTGAAATAAAGAGTCAGAACCAGTGTAGAACATCACGGCGTTACGAACGGCAATGCATTCACTTACTGATGTAATACTGAAGTGCATTTGATTGCAAATTTGAAAATGAGAATTTGAGAGTGTGTGAATCAGCACAGCCAAGAGTTTGGTCAAGAGAGATGGCCATTAACAGTGTAAATGAAGGGAAACATGTAATGACAGGACCCCAGAGTCACTGATGAGGGTGATGGATGGCTTTCCATTCACTTACATGGCAGTTCATCACTCACTTCAGACATAAGCACACACGCGCGTTCTTACGGCACATTTTCACGCACAGAATCACACACTCACTCATGCTCTCTCTCATTCTCCCGCTTATTAACCTTCTGCACATCCACTTACACTGTTTTGCACGCTGTTTAGCATTGTATTGCTGGCACTGAAGTCACATATAGAGCCTTGGAAAGCGCGGCGTATACACACACACACGCAGAGCATCACTCACTGTTGCCCTATCACATACCCTCATTAGTCAAAGAAGAAGAGCACTGCCACACAGTATTCCAGTCTTCTCTGTCTGTCTCTTTACCACAAACAATTATCATTATCTATTACTTATTCCTTATTATTTTCACTAAATTGATTATTCTTTTAGCGTGAAGAATGTAAAAAATAATGACATACAACAATAAATAGTGTTAAAATTGCTTATTTTTTCTGACCAACAGTCCAACAAAATCCCACAACAAATAAGAAATGGCTTTAACTAACAAACTTTTTTTTTTTTTTTCTTTTGATAAATAATAATTAATTTAGGGCTGCAACCACTGGTTGTTTTCATTGTTAATCAATCTTTGACAGAGCAACAAAACGCTGTCTTGTCGTATGGTACGTCCTGTCAGAAGTACGGCTTGCTTTAATGGCAATCTTCTTTCAGTCATTATCAAAAAACTAAAATGAATACAATATGGCAGTAACCAGCAGATGTTTGTTATTTCTACCTGGTGAATAAGAAACTATAAATTTAGAGCTACAAATATCGATTATTTTTATTATTGATTAATCACTTAGTCTACAAAATGTTTTGAACTTGCTTGTCTGACAAATGGTCCAAAACGTAATGATATGCAATTATCGTGATATTACACAAAAAAATTGGTTTATAAATGACTTACACATTTTACATTCTTGCACTGATGCTGTTGTTGTCTTATGTACTTGTTTTGTTTTCTTGTGGCATGTTATGTTGTCCTTTTGCAACATATGGCCCCAGACAAACTAAATATCATCCTTACTGTGTACTTGTATATGGATGGATTAAACCATAATGTTCTCTTGAGTCTTGAGTCTAAATGATCACTCGGTTGTCAGTTTTTTTCGCATTAATATTCTGGCGATCGACTAACTAATTGATTCATAATTAATTTTCTCTCATTTGACTACTTAATTAACCAGCTAATTGTTTCAGCTCTACACACTGCCCTGGCTGTGACCATCACTGAAAGTTAAGCTTCATGTTTTCCCCCCATGCAACTTCTCTCTTCTCCCTTCTCCCTCTGGTCTTCACCCCTTACTTGCGGTGTAGTCAGGGGAAACAGTGTGTGGGGCACGGAGGTGGTGGGTAAACAGTAGTTCTGCAAAGTGCTTTTTCCCAGGCTGTGTATACCTGGGTAATAGAGGCAGTAATGGAGTTTGTTCAGGCTAAGGTAATCCTGGAGCTGTGAGCGCAGCATCTGCTGCTGTTTCTCTCTGACGCTGTTCTGTTCCACAGCAGGTACTGATGTTGTTGTAGCTGTCACCGTTACTGTCCCACACAAGCCATTTGGGAAGCAAAGCAATGTGTGTATGTTTCTGTGAATGTGTATTTGCTGCAACAACAACAAAAAAGTGTGTGTCAAAAAAGAAAAGTGTATATAGGTCTGTGTGCATCCTGAGCAACAATTGCATACTGATAAAGGTGAGGTTCAGCTGAAAGATGTGTGTCTGTGAGGGAGGGAAGGTGTCTGGATGTGTGCATGTTTTGTGGAAAAGTCTGTGTGTGTGTGTGTCTGTGAGCGTGTGGAGAGAAAGAATCTAAAAAATATATGTGTTTGGATGTTATAGCTCACCTTTGGGAGGTGGGATAAGAACAGGGCTGGTGGCTAGGAATGAATTTACGGGGCCCGATCTCCCAAAAACAATTTCTTTATGTGGGTTACACACATTTAGAGTGGCTACTCGTCCCCCCTGGGCATGAGCACACCACACACAGCTACTGGAGATGGCCAATGAAATACAGAACACCTTTTATAGGACACATGCTTTTTATTTATTTGTGTTTATCCCCTGTAGCTTTCTTTCTTTTTTATCTTTCTCTCTCTCTCTCTATACCCTCTCTCTCTCCCTCTCTCTCTCTCTCTCACTATGACTAGGTCTCTGTCTCTCTCATTCATGTTTCTCATTCTTTTTTAATTCTCTCCCATTCTCTTCTCATCGTGCACAGCTACAGGATGAGGCAAATGAAAAAACTGACCTATTATAGGACACATACTGTACTTTTTGTGTCTTCCTGGTTGCTCTCTTCTTCTTTGTCTTTTTCAGTCTTTCTCTCTCTCTCTCCCTCTCTCTCTCTCTGTCTCTCCAGACAGGAGCTTTGACATTATTCCCAAGGCCCAGAGGGCTTATTGGTAAAAGAGAAGGATAAAGGAAGTGAGTGAGAGAAATGCAGGAAGAGGGACTGGGTGTGTTAAAGGTGCACAGGGAGGCATAAAGAAGTTATGGGGTATGGACACATGAAAAGCTTGCTATATATTTGAGTATAACTCTGTTTGTGTGTGTGTGTGTGTGTGTGTGTGTGTGTGTGTGTGTGTGTGTATGTGTGTGAGCGCGCTTTTGGTCATGTTGCTGTGGGGAGGCAGGGTAAAATGGTCCAATTTAAACAAGTCCTGTGGCCTGCAGTCTCTTCAATGTGGTCAAGACAAGAGCATGACTAGGGTATTGTATGTGTGTGTGTGTGTGTGTGTGTGTGTGTGTGATAACAACAATCACATTTTTAAGTGTAGGGAATAACATTACAACAACAATTGGATAAGGGTAATTTGAGAACTCTGACCGTTTGCGAAGCAGTGAATTATCCCCTACATTGATCTTCATATGCAGCCAGAAGCATACACTGTGGTATAGGGATTAAGACGTCGACCTTGTTTTGTTTGACTTCTTTGTATCTCTCTATCTGTCGTTATCTGTCATCTATCCCCTAATTGCCATGTAATAAAGTGATTTTAAAAATGATTATAAAAAAGCCAAAATAAATGTTTATCTTCACGTTCATGCAAACAAATGCATTAGCATTGGACGAAAACCTAGTCTTGACCTAAAATAAATGGTTATCCTTGAAGGGACCAGCTTTTTGTCCCCTGATTTGTCCCCACAACTTGACTGTGACAACAAATTTGCCTCCCCACAACATGATTCATCAAGTACAAACACACCTTTGTACTTAGAAGACCTTATTTGACATCATGCAGCCCATAACCTAGTCCTTAACGTAATCTTAATCAAATCTAAAACCAACCCTCGAACTCTCTTTCCAAAAATGTCCTCAATCTAAAAGTCAAAAGCCTCACAATGATTGAAGTGCACAAACACATGCAAATCTGTCATCTCCACCATGTCATCCTCCCTATCTCTCATGTTATTTTAGTCACATTGTTTTCTTCGTTTTAACGGAAATAAAATATGATTCAGCCAACATGGCAATTCATATTTAAGTAATAACACATTAGGAGAAGTACTATACTGTTTATGCTTTATTCACTAGAGCGGCTGCGCAGCCGGTCGCAAGAGGGAGGCTGCAATTCCTAAATGTTTCCTAAATGACATGGCACAAAATTAGATTTGTAATGATATACTCATGTAAACGTTGAAAAAAGAAAATGAAAAGTGTTTATTGAATAAACTGGTGATGTTATAACATTTCATGATGGCATTCATTAGCCTGTGGTCACATTAAAAATACATTTGCGATCAATTCCAGGAGCAACTAATCAGTGACCGCACATTTGTTCCTTTTAATGTATTCCTGTATCTCTGCATAAACCCCAACATCCAATCTTCCTCCCTGCTCTACTCACCATCTCCCTGCATCTTTTGATTCTGTCAATCATGTCTCACTGTCAGTTCTTTTCCACCTTTTTTTTTTTTTTTTTTTTACTTCCTCACTCCGCTTCTCTGCTTCATCTCTGCTATGCTCTTCACAGAGGCTAATGACAGAGGGAGAGTAGGAGACGGAGACAGATGGAGCAGGAGCATGTCAAAAAATACATTCACAGTTGGGATGACCAGCTTTGTTTGAATCAAACCAGCTTGTATGTCCACGCTGGGATTTATAAACAACTCAAGGTCAAGAAAAAGGCCAAAAAACAGCCATAAAATAACAGGATCAGGAGACACAAATGTTACCTTGTTGCCACTAAGAGTATATGTTAACATATTCGGGGGTAAGCAGGCACTATAACAACGTCAATGCCTGACAGCTTCCACTCTTCTACCCAATGCAGATGCACTATGTTGCCACTGTCACCTATAAAGGTCATGTTATGAATAACCACCTACAGCACATCAGGTGCGCAGAAGACGCCCACCACTGGTTTCAGTTTCCTCACATGCGTCCACATTATCATCCCGTCCATCCACTGCTGAGTGCAGCAACTATTTTTTTTTTTTTTTTTTTAATGGACAAGTAATAGTGCGGAGGGGAAACGTCCAGGGTTCCTGGTCTGTTCTGCTCCCAGTGAAATGTGGCGACAGCGTGGCCCGCTCGTCACTGAGCACCTCTGGACATATCACAGCTCACAGAATCAGTCGACAAGATGCGGGGACCGCCGCTAAGCACCAGCTCTGCCCTAAAAAAAAAAAAAAAAACAGCGCACTGAATCCGGCGCCATATGCCTGTGTGCGCACAGCTGAGACCTGCGCCCCGGCGTGCGCCTGTGTCCGTGCGCGTCAGTCTGCGCGAGAGAGAGACAGAGAGAGACAGAGAGAGAGAGAGAGAGAGAGAGAGAGAAAGAGAGGATGTGCAACACCTGAAACAACCGCAATCATTTGTCTTTGCTGTAAAATCACAACCGCGATCATAAAAAAAAAAGTGATGCCATGCCAGAAGCAGGCTGACGGGATATTACCGTGAATAATCTTTTTGCATAACTCTCAGGCCTTCATAAAATCGAGTCCTTGTCTTTTCCCATAAAACGGAACAGATGAAGTGTAATCCATCCCGGGCGCAAATGGGTTTTTTTTTTTGTTTTTTTTTTTTTTTCAAACATGAGATAACCAGACTTTTATGTAGTCCTAGTCCGTGGATGGCGGGTGCGCCACTGATTTACTTCTTATCACCCACTTTTCACAGAGTTAACCAAAAAAAAAAACAAAAAAAAAAAAAAAAAAGAAGAAGAAAAACCAGGGGATGCGCCAGGATGTTCTGTGCAGGTGTAACGGGCCATTCGGCGATGCATACCTGTTGGCGCAATGTGGTCTCGTTGTGTTAGCCCAGCAGGTGAACCTCTCTCCTCATAGCCGCTCCGCTATCCCGAGACGGAGGAGAGGCTCGCGTCCCCTCTCCGGCACCATGAAACGGCTCCTCTCCTCGCACCGGCCGCTCAGGTTCGACTGGAGCGGGAAAAGTTAGACCATATACCATCCACCTCCGCAGCCGGGATCGAGAGAAACGGAGCCGGTGGTGGATGTGACCCCCCCCCACCCCACCCCCCGTCCCTTTCCCTTTCCCTTTCCCTCCCCCCCCCCGCCCCCCCGGGCCGAAAACCAGCGCGCTGCCCCCGCGGCTGCTCCGGCGCGAGAGAAAAAAAGAGGTCCCCCCTGGAAGTTGCGCTCCTCTCCTCCCGTCTTTGCACAGCGGGCTGAGACAGGAAACTTAGTTACGTTAAGCCATGCCAACCTCCGGAGGGGAAACATCCAACTTAGACCTCCCCAATCAGGCTTTTTGTTTGTTTTTTTTTTCTTTGCACCGAGAATCCCCTTTTTTATCCTCTGCGCGGGGAGCGATGGGAAAGTAGGCCGGCGTGGCGGGACGGAGGTGCGAGGCGGCCGGAGAGTCGGGGAGACTGTTGTTGCGCTCCCGTCCGTCCTCCTGGAGGATGAGGAGCGCCGCTCGACTGTCAGCTGTGAAGTGGAGCAGCGCTCTCTAGCGGCCCGATGAGTGGGGGGGCGGGGGGGGGGGGTGACGGGCCGGCCGGATAGACGAATGCAGCGAATGTAAACGATACTGTAGTAATGTGGAGAAGGCCATATGGGCTGCGCCAGGACCTGTTGGATACGTGATATTAGTCGTCTCTTGTCAGCATAGACGTTGGCCGACAAACAAGGAAAGAGACATGCACCGACGTGTCAGGAGAAACGCACGAGCAGGCGCGCACACACACACACACACACACACACACCCACAGAGTGCCACAACTCCATATACGTCAGTAATGTCTCTCAGGGGGCTGGATGCTGGACATGGGGAAAGTCTGAAACGTGTCACTTCAAGAAGGACAAAACAATATTGGTTCTCATCCTCCCCCATCCTCTCTCTCTCTCTCTCTCTCCCCCTTTCTCTTTCTCGCTCTCTCTCCCCCCCTGTGTCTCTCTCTCTCTCTCTCTCTCTCTCTCTCTCTCTCTCTCTCTCTCTCTTTCTACTGTGTGAAGTTCAAATTAAATTGAACTCACTTTAGCAGAGCTATGGGCATTTCCCAGTAGACTACACCAAGAGGAGCAGAGGGGTGATCGACACCATGCCCGACCAAACTGACCTGTGTGTGTGTGTGTGTGTGTGTGTGTGTGGTCTCTTCCACTGCCTGAAATGACCTGAGCTGCCCAAAGAAGTTTACTCACAACAAATGACTTTGTCCAGACTCAGTCACTCTGACCAATGCAGTTCATTTGAGGAATCAGCCTCAGTGGCTCTGGGGTGTAACTGTGTGTGTGTGTGTGTGTGTGTGTGTGTGTGTGTGTGTGTGTGTGCGCGCGTGTGCATCCATGTGCATGCGTGTCGCAGGGCGGGGTGTGCAGTTTCTCCTCTGGCTGCAAGAGAAACGGATAGACAGTAATAGGTATTAAGGCCACAGAAGTCAGGCAGTAGAGAAACTTGGTCGTAAAACACTACACACACAAACACAGCCTGCTCAATGAAACGAAGTGCAGCTAAAGTTCTAGCAGTGTGTGTATAGAAATATATAGGAGTCAGCATGCGAGTGCCTGAAAGTTTATGTGTGTATGAGATGTAATCGAGTTGATGATGTATGGTTGCACACATGGATGACAGGGTAATTGATCCATAGTGGGAGTGTGATTGTGCGCGTGTGCATGTGAGGAGGCCCAGTGCCAGTCATATATCATTTCACCCAGTGAGCTAATCTGTTACTCTGACAAACAGTTCAGATTACTGATCCCTCCTCTCCTTTCCATCCTCCTCCTCGAGCCTTCAACACTCTCCTCTCCTCTTTTACACCTTTCTTCTCTTTTTTTTAACCTTTTGCCAACCTGTGTTTTCATTCCTCTTTCTTTGATCCTTCCATATTATCCTCTTAATATACCAAAGCATTCTCCTTCTCTCTCTTCCCCTTCCTCTCTCTCTCTCTCAAGTAACATGGGTGAATCATGGATAACCTAGGCATGGGATTTGTTTTCTGCGCTGTTCTCTGGCAGCACAGTTAAACTCAGCATGTGGACTGCAAGATAACAAATAGAGACACACATGCATGCAAGATCCGAGGGGTGTTTGGAAGCCCTCAAAAATCAACCTAATTCCTTTGGGATCTGTGGCATTTGCGCACGTACATCCTCACCCACACACATATACACGCACGCACACTCCAGTTGGTGGCCTCCCAATGACAGAGAGAGGGATTTAACATGTGCCAATCAGAGACACTGGTGCGCTTCTGTCACAGAATAGATAGTCAATTCCCATAGAGAGAAGCTTTACAGACCACATGACAGCCTTGGAGAGGCATGTTGCGTGTACATTGAGTAGCACAGGCTAGCACACACGCATGCCTGTGCGCGCACACAAACACAGCCACATGGACATATTAATAGAGCAGCTCAAAATAGTCAAATCACATTTATTTGTCACACATTTCCTTCAATCACTGAAGTGAATGGGAAATCAGCCTAAATGGAGACAAACACTGCTGGACTATGAGATAATCCTCACAGACATAAGGAGTTTGCCACATGGTCCAACTCCTAGTCATCAGAGCTGTTAATGAGTGCAGACAAAGTACCATGGGGCAGCTGTCACATGCAAAACCTCATACAGAAAAGGTTATTTTTTTAAGTTTTAAATGATGAGACTGCCAGTATTCTGTATTTTTGTCCACAAAAATACCAAAACCAGCAATGTGCCTGTGCGTCTCCCAATACTTTACAATTCGCTGAAAGTTTTGAACCTACAAAGAATTATCACCGGAATCTGCATCCCCACTCGGTTTTAAGAGTTTTATAGCGAGTGGTCGTCCACAAATTACTGTTCACTCTCACCGCTCTCAGAGCGTAATTTTGAGCCCCAGTAGGTAGCTGTTTTCAGTGAAAATTTTCTAAAAATAAACTGTACACTTGGCGGTCTAGGCCTATGTGGGATTTACTCAAAGTAAACTACAGAGGCCATGTTCATTGCACTGAGAGAACATGTCTCCCAGTGCAACGTTGTGGCTCATTTAAGTTTGTTTTAATAGCTTATGGACAACAATGAAGGTCGAAGGAATAAGCGATAATATATCAGGCTTTACTTCAGTTAAATGTTGGTTTTGCTCTTTTCATGGGATTTGTTGCCAGTTTAAAAAATTGAATATAACCAGACCTATCAGTTAAGGAATATGCAATTTCCCTTTGCTGCCAACTGGCATAAAAAAAAAAAAAAAAACTTTTCCTGTAAAAACATCCAAGATAAAAGATTTTTTACCAATACCATGTGGCACAGAGTGCTGAGTGTGTTGCTTCATTTGGAATAAACACACACAAATACAAATGCACACACAAAAACACACACATTGTCTTCTGTGTTGCGTTGGCAGGCAGTAATACCAACATTAGCATATGAAAGACAGCAGCTGGAAGATGTAGCTGTCACTGTTGTTGCTGCTTGTTGCTGGTTGTGTTATCCATTTGGATGGCAGCTCCTCTGTTCCTGCTAACCCTTGCCTTACTAACGTTCACTGTTGCACTCCCTCCTGTCTTTCTGTGTGTCTCCATCTGTCTGTCAGTCATAGGCCTACTCCTTTTTTTTTTTTCCTGGGACTCCATGTATGACTAATCACATCCCGCTGGGAATACAAGGGACACACAGTACACATACTGTATGTATGAAGAGTGCACACATATTACAGACAGCTCTGACAAAAATAGTGTGAACATGCAATGCTCATCATATTTTGTATCACTTGTCTTGGTCAAAATTCAAACATGCTGACTTTCAGGAAATCCTAAAAGTTATTT
Source organism: Lateolabrax maculatus (assembly GCA_031216445.1). NCBI lineage: Eukaryota > Metazoa > Chordata > Actinopteri > Acropomatiformes > Lateolabracidae > Lateolabrax > Lateolabrax maculatus. Next base: position 15,089,161 of record CM062201.1, read on the forward strand.
CCTAAAAAGTTCCCTTAATCTTGAAATCTCTGCATTCATTTATAAATTTGAAACAGCTGAAGACGATTTTCTTTTCTTTTTTTTTTTTTTACCCGAGCAGTGCTTCTTAGAACTCGGAATAATGCAAGTTACTGTGTAAAAAAAAAAGTTACAGTAGATCACTTATCACAGGCTCTAAGTTGAGTTGAAAGACAGAGCTGCCCTCGGCAAAGAATACTTTATCTCAGATAGCAGCAGGGTGCAACCTACCAACTCAACTCTCTCGTCTCTTGTCTGTTTCTCTTTTTCTCTCACTCAAAGATGTAACTGTTCAAACGGACTAATTCCTTCAAAGCTATGATGAGCATGAAAGACCGGTCTCCACCCTCATTGCTAATTGATGGCCTTGCATCGCAGCATGAAAGCTAGATGAGCCTTGCTTGAGACTCTCATTAGCGGTAACCACACTACAGTTAGCTCCATTAAAATTACATTACAGACATCCTAGACACACCTTACACTGATCTTCTCTCAGTCTAATTTATTTCACTTTAAATGTCACTTACAGTATATGAAACTGAGCTGAATGATCTCATTGCACTAAAAGAGGAAGGATACACCCACTGTTATATGGTCTGACTAATTTTTTCATTTGCATAATAATAATAGATACAATTATGATGTACTTGCCATACTTTGTCTTTATCCACTTATCAGAGAAATGTGCTCTGACCATGAAGTAGTGTTGAAAAGCAAAAAAATCAGAGTCAGAATTAGAATCGGGTTTATTGCCAAATAAGTTTTCACATGCAAGGAATTTGCTGTGGTGTAAAATCTAAATAGGAATAGAAATGTTTACAATACAGAATATGAAAATTAATATAATTAAACTATGTGCAATATAAATGTTTTCAAAATGAAAAAAAACTATGCAGGGATGTGAAAAATTTTGTCCAGAGAATGTGCAACAGTTAAGAGTGTGATGTTCACTAGTTTGCAGTAACTATGGGATATCCAAACTTCCACACCTTTCCTTGTAACTGGTCCAACCACAAGAACACACTTCTTTTTCAGACTGAGCCTTTCTCCTGGAAAAGCCTCTAGATGCTATGTGACCGTAGGCAACATGACAGAGTGACTGACAACATTTCCCAGCTGGTATGGCAACACCAAGAGATCCCCCATGGAGAGCTGGAAGATGGCGTCTCAGAAAAGAACATCTACCATGCTCTGCTTGCCCCATTCAGTCACTGCACCCTTAACCTGGAGCGGCCGCTAGAAAATGGGTGGATGAATAAATGCCAGTCACATTTATTAGTTTTAGCAAAATAACTTTCTTTTAAAGCAGCATTAATTGTTTTGTTGCTGTTTTGTTTTGTTTTTTTGCCACTTGGGGTGGAGGAACAAGTTGAAACACAACATTGTCAAATTGTTACGGTAAAAAGGTTAGCAAATACCTGCGTTTACACATCCAGCAGACGCAGAGCAACATTAGCATTCATTTAGAGTTTGGTTTCTGGCCATTCTAAAACTATAAGTCCAATATTCACTCTCCTTTCAGCTCTGTTTTGGCCTCTTTAGCTGTGAAATTCTCCACTTCACCTTCTAGTCTCTGACTTTGCCTGTCTACTGTACAGTGCTGGGCAGGACAGTGGGTCTATTAGAGCTTTTTCTCTGAAAACAGCTGTCTGCTGCAGCTGGGAACAAAGTTGCAAGCTGTGGAAACAAAACAATGAGCTGAAAGACACTAAAAGAGCTGAGGGGAACTCCAGAGTTGGGTGACAATTCTCTGTGGGTTTGTCACAACAAGTGACCCCTCTCACACATAGTAATTTGATCCATTGTTACAATAAAATATTGATAACTTCAGCTTTAAACACAATTTGGATCACCGTATGTCTCTTCTGTGGCGCTCAAGTTAGTCCATTAAAAGTCCAATACTTTACGATTCAATTCATATGATAATGTGATGACTTTCCTTATCTTCCCCTATTATCCACACTAGTGATGTCAAAGGACTAAGAGGCAACAACTCCGCAAATCCTCTTTTCAAATATAAACTCTGTTCCAGTGCTCACACACTATAGTAAGCTTGAGGACATTCACAACCGCAGTCTCCTCACCTCCACTTGCCTTTGAAAAACACAAGGAGGAAATTGTGTCACCACTTGATGTTCTGTTCACAAAATGTCACTTCCTTATGCTGTGTCAGGCTCTACATTAATGGAGACACAACAGGACTGCAACACAGGGACACCTCTGCAGGAATACACCACCCTCTAAAGGAATAATATGTTCTTAGGTCCTTATAGGCTGTTAGAGGCTGATGTTTTCATTCAGTGCCAAACGTGGAACTAGTCTTTTCCAAGAATTTGACTTTTGACATTGACCTTAGTCCACCATGGTTTCCTTTTACCATGATAGCAATCTTATTTGACCAAACTTAACCTGGAGGTAAGTTGAAAAAAAAAACATTCATATGTGTTGTTTAGGAATGCAGGCACGCCTGTTTTGTCACACATGGCCAGCTCTGGAACAAGAAGAGGACCCAGAGCGATGATCCCTTAACTTATCAGGTATCCATGTGTGATGGGAGTCAGTTATCCCATACATGGAGGATGATATGAACACCAGCTGGACAGCTCTCTCAGTGCAATGAGAGATGGTGCATGAGACTTGCTTCCATGGCTTTTTAAAATATTCAGTGGTGAAGTGGTGAAGATGATGGCACAGGTTCACGAGGCAATCTGGCTTTGACAGTGAAATAAAAGCTCTTTTTCTTAATGTTTTTTCCCCAATAATGGGTATCAACAAACAGCAACAGAGTCTGAGTATATAAGAGAAAAATTGAGAGACTTGTTGTTGTTTTTTTATTTAATCCTTAGAAAAACTCAAACTCTCTTCTCAGTCTTTCTCCTGCTCTCTCTCTCCTTGCCTTCTGTCTTGGCCTCTCAGCTCCACACATCTGAGCAGCAGGGCCATGGGGTCATGTTTATAATCTCCTGAGCACAATGAGATACAGGCGTTATAATACAACAGCCACTCATAATCCAAAATCTTTTCAGGAAAAACAACAGCCATAAAAATCCGGGATTATGTTGTTCCACGCTACCGGTTCAGGGACAGGAATATCTGTCGCTACTTCTGTCTTTCTTTTTTTAATCCTCTCACTTTCCATTTTTTCAGTCTTTCTCTCTCTCTCTCTCTCTCTTTCCTTCTCTAAATCTCGTAAACAGCTTTAGTTCTTATCAGGATGGGATCAGACAGAAAGGGCTCTATTTGGAAGCTGAAGAGAAAAGTTTTCTGCAAATGCAGGCTTATACTGTACTACTGTATAGTACAGTTAAGAGAGAAAGAGGAGAGACTCACAGAGAGAAAGAGAGAAAGAGAGGCAGAAAGCATGCAGTTTCTTAGGGTTTAGAGACTGTTCTTCCTCTTGCATTGAGAAGTATTAGCAGATATTGTGCCCTTAACCCATCCTTGCATCCAACACCCTGCTACACTGGGGCTCTGTGTACATAAAATGGATTAGAGGCTGTGACACAAACACAAGCACGGAGGCACTCCTTTAGCTTTACATATTTGAGCAGCACAGCTGGATATTTGGCCTAAGTGAAATGGGATTAAACTTTTTACTGTCTCCTCTATTCCTGGTTTTTATTTTTGCGTGGCTTGCTCATCCCCGTAAAGCCCCGCAAGAAGGAGGCAATTGTTTTTAAACTGCTTGTTAACATGTCCTGCCTAGATTCACATTCATACAGGTTTAAATTGCCTGATAGTCAGAGAACATCCCATCCATACAGATGTGTGTCTTAGAACCCCATAGAGGCATCACTGTGCAAAGCACGGCCACTGAATGCAATTCAGTCCGGTTGTATACGCTGCCAGTGGGACTACACTGCATTGATTCATCCGTCTTACTCCACCCTCACCCTTCCTTTCCCACCTGCTTCCCCCTTTCCCCTCACCTCTTTCTTCTGACTCATTTTCCCCTGATGACAACACCTACTCATGATTAATGATAATCCATGCTGGCCATAGGATGCGATGTGGGAGCATTTTATATGAGATGCAGTAGGGGGAATTTTCACTTACTCTTTCTTCGTTCCCAGCAGTGTCTTTTACTCAACTGACTCCAGCTTACTGAGGAAAAAGACACCAGAGGGAGCCAAGATAAAAGACACTTTGGAGAGGAGAAAACCAGTGAGCCCACATTCTCTGCTACTAATAGTACTATTTTGAAGAAAAATCAGCTCCAAGCAAGAGTAGGAGGAGGTAGACGAGGTTGGTGGTTATAAATGTCATCTTGTGGAGAAATATGATTCTTTTTATTTGGTTTTGGCCTAGTTTAAAAATCCTAAACGTATCTTCTGAAGGGGTGAAGGAGCATGAACAATAGAGTGGTGTCAATGCTGGTAAAATAAGTCACCTAAAAGACCTTATTCAAAGAAAATGAATTATTATCCAATTATAAATAAAGAAAGAGCATACAGAGGAGTGGTGTTAAATTTGTGTGATTTCAGGGCCGCCCTCTAGTGGTCAGGTCTGCTTGCACGTTGACTTTAATCTGATTTTCAGGCTAGGCTTTTTGTTTGATATTTCCAGAAACAACTGTTTCCTCAATTTTACATCTGTTTTCTTCATTAGGGCATTAAACTATTGACCCCATGTTGAGTAATGTTAGACTTTTTATTTGAACGTTTTCACTTGAAATATTGACTGATATTTTGTGGATTATCACTGAATAGTAATTTATTCTATTGATTTCATTACCAGATGTATGATTAGTTCTTCAAAGTTATGAAGATTTTCCCAATTTGGATATAAGATACTGTCTAACCTGCCTCTACCATCCCTTTTTTGCAATTTTCTTTTTTTTTTTTTTCTTTTACTATTTCTCTTTGTATTTTACATATGTTGACATATATTGTTTGTCTCATTTTAAGGCTGTTTTTTAAATCAATTACTGGTGTGTTCATTCAGGCGGCATGTGTTTGTTGTTACAGCCTGTGGCTTTAGTATAAATTTAAACGTTTTGTGTCTAATAAATTCAGTGCTGACAGTGTGTGCCACTGTATTTGTTATGAAAATGAGCCCAGATGCCATCTCCATTCATTTAACCAGACCGTGTCAGATGGTTGCCTAATGATTTCATTAACAGCCAAACAACAAAATGAGAGCAAACAGGTTGATGAGGTGGATTTCCTTCTGTTCCTTGTCATCAACATTCCTCTTTAGTCCTACATGATTACCTGATACAGTAATATGCATGCAGGTTGTACCATTTGCATTACACCACTATGTGTCACTGTGTCCCCACATTTTAGGTGTGTATGTGGAGTAAGGGTAAAGTGAGGACACCTAGTCCACCTACACTCTCCTGAGTAAACTTCCTCTGGGACATGATGGGTGACTCAGTAGCTCACCAGTCTCGAGCTTGTTCTGTTGTTTTCTGCGTTCACTGATCCATAATAACCAGTGTGGGAAAAAGACGAGAAATGCCAAGCCTGGGTTTCACAGAGATACTGTTTATATTGTGATGTTGTGTCCTGAGGGTTTTGTATAACCACAATACTGAACTACATAACCATTGATAAATCAATGAAAGGCTTATAGGTCTATGTATATGCAACCTTTGATGCACAAGCAGTCCTCAAAAAGTGATACTTTTACCCAAAACAGAAACGAAAGTTAAGTTCTTGAATTTGCTTTAACAACACTTGAGATTTGGGAATCTCCCTAAGTGCCATCTCACATGGGAAGGTGTCGTAACACTTTCAGCTATAGAAACTAGAACTAATTTACTATTATTATTGACTCCAAAGCTTTATGAAATACTTGTGTGCTGGGGTTTTTTGGTGCTTCTGTAACTTTATCTGATCAATAACTCATCATTTATAAGTTTTATATGCCACACTGGACTCTGGGATACTGTATGTTCTGTAATTTATTTTTTTGATAACAAAATCAAAACAACTGTATACGAAACAGTGTCCTGTACTCAATCCTTATACTACATTTTAACTGTAGTGGTTCAAGAATAAAACTGCAGCTTTTAAATCCAGCAGTACATTTTATAAGTTGGGCCAAACTCAAAGACCAAAATCTTGTCGAGCAATCTGTGCATGGAATTCCACCTTAGTTTTTTTTACCATGTGACACGTGTACTGCTTGACATTTGATATTTTCATGTAACATTACAAATTGATTTATAATTACTTTCAAACAATTGCTTTACTATTTTAAAAATAGTAAATAAGGGGATTGTCCGTCATCTGGTTCTGGTTGGTCTTCAAGCGTGTAAAGGCAGACATTGGCTCTATCATTCAGCCTGTAACGATAACAATTAAGATATATCCTCATAGGGTACAGATGATGGTTGTAAAGTATCACCATCCAGAAAGGTCAAGCGGATGGTGATGCAACTATCTACTCTTACAATAAAATAAAACATTATATATTTTAAAAAGAGATTTAAAAAAGGAATTTAATTCAGTAACAGCTTCTCTGTGTTGTGTATCCAGCAGTTGTACTTCTTCTTCTTCTTCTTCTTCTTCTGTTCTTCCTGTACTGTGATGAAGGCACTTGACTTCCCTTTTAAAAATCAGTTACGCTCAGCACTGGTGTTAAATGCTGGAAACACTCATCTTGGTCCATGCTTTAGTTCAGCAATTAGTTCAGGTGCTGCAACCCACATTCAATACTCTTCTCACCAGCCGGCAGATACTGCAGGCAGATTTTGGTGAAGCTTACAGCCTTGTTTTTAGTGTTAACATCATGTTTACATGATGTTCTTATCCTAATCTTTTGTTATTTCTGCCACTGTCATGCTAGCACATTGAAACTCAGTCATGCCTCCTTATGAAAGAGGTGGTGCCGGAAGCTGAGTGATGTAGTGACTACTTTGAGTCTCGGTTTCTAACAGTTAATTTAACGGAATGTATTTGTACCATCCACTCCTGTCTGACAACTGACTACAAACCTTGCCATGTCTCTTTAGTGGAGCAGTTTATACTACGGCAGAGCAGGGTATTTTAAATTGGATGCTGTGACACAGCTAATATGATTTATATTGGACCAGGTCCCTCCGCACTGTCAAGATGAATTAGGTCAACAGCATGGATTTACAAAATCAGAAATGTATTGTACCTCCACAAGCGAATCCACTGATTTGGTTCCATTGAAATGAATTGATTTCAGCCTAAAATAAGTGTGTCACCAGACTTATAGACTCAAAAATCTCACAAACTCAAAAGTCGATTAATTTAGACTCAAAACTGTGTGTGCACTAATTCAAGTAAATAATTTAAGTTCTCAAACATATAAATGTTTCCAAACAATCCAACCATCTAAATTAAAGAATTGGCCAATGCACCATGTAGCATGGGGGCAAAATAGCAGTTTATAGAGGGACAGAGGGAGAATGATAGAGAGTGCAGGGGTGTTGTAAACCAATATGCAGGGTTATGTTCTCCCTGAACTATAGCTGCACTTCAAACACTCATCTTTCTCCAGTCACCACACATCACCCAGCAGCTCCCACTCCCTGACAGCTTACAGAAATAGCATCAGTATTCTATGGGACTGGGAGGTGCCACTGTGCACCGTTTTATCTGAAAATACAGTATGTGGGTATTACCATGGAAACTGCTGCGAATTGTCCAAATTACTGTCAAAAAGCCAGGACACAGAGAAGAAAAATACATTCAGTTTGTGGTTCCAGCATCTCAACAACTAAGTCTTTGTTTTGACTCTTTTTCCCACCATGAGAAGCAAAACCAACGCACTAGCAATTTGCCGCTAGGTGTTTTAATTTGGGTACAATGAAACTTCCTGATCTGACTTTAAAAAGAACTAATAATAGGCAACTGTGGGTTAACAATATGCCTACTGTAGGTCATGAAATGTTCTTACTGGAGCTGCCGTGTTGTGTACTGCACTGAGGGTGAACTTACGAACTCACTGAGAGAATGGCATGTTAAAAATCTCAAATCCCTGTTGTGTGATTTCCTGTTGCACTGTGGGAGAGAAGCCCTTGGGTCAAAGTCCACTTCCTTATACAATAATGATAATAATAACGATAACAATAATAATAGGTATTGGTATTCATCTCAGATTACACATTGGCACATGGTAAAATAATGGAAAACACAACTAGTGCTGACTTTAAAGGACAGACCACTTCTTTATATAAATGACGTCATTACTCTCTAACCGTAAAGGGGCGGGACCTTGTAACGGTTAAATCCTCTCGGCCAATCGCGTGCACGCGCTTGACTCTCAAACGGCCAAGACACCGTGTTGCCTTCACGTGCGGTCGAAACATTTTTAAACACCAGCGCGGTGCTCTGAAGGAAGAAAGTTGGCATGCATCTGGCCCTCCGTCTCTAATGTGCAGGATCTTTACCGGTTCTGTGTTTTTCAGTATGTATGGCACTTTTTTGTCGACGTACTGTGTCCAGACAACAGTAATAAAATGCCCATTTTATGCTACTTTGTACTTTTTACTCAACTACATTTTAGAGGCAAATATTGGACGTTTTACTCAACTACATTTATTTTATAGCTTTAGTTACTAGTTACTTTGCATATTTTAATTATTACAAAATATTAGTCAACTAATAGATTCTGATGTATTATTATGTAGTAAGTTAGGCAGCAGTATAAAAGGAAGTAGTTAAAATGAGCTCCACCTTTACTAGCTGCTACATTTACGTGATGTACTCATTAATGCATCAATAACTATAACCCTATAATATAATATATATTATTATGAAATGGGCCATTCTGCTTTGAGTACTTTTCTTTAAGTAGCCTGTATATTAACGTTAATACTTTTGCACTTTAAGTAAGAGTTTGAATGCAGGACTATTTTCGCACTGTAGTGTTGCTACTTTTATTTAAGTAAAAGATCTGAGTACTTCCATCGCCGCGGCCGACGGTGCAAGCCTATCCTACTCAGCTTTCCGACCCGAAGGATTGAGAGATGGTGAAGTTTCAGAGGGCACCTGAATGCAGCACTGTGGGAGGGTCTTGTGAGTCTCAGTTTGGCCGCTTCCTCGTCGACCCTCACTCTGATTACAGCTGCTTCAAGGGACGGGCGACAGCAGGAGGGAAACACGGAGGTCTCTGGCACTTGAAAGCACACTGTGGGGAAGGTAAGAGTACAAATTGTCCTCTTTTTTTTTTCGTTTGTTTACTTTGGTTTCATTTCACAAACGCCGAAGAGCACCCCGACTTATTAAAGCGAGTTTGAGCTTTTGAAGGAAAAGTAGTTGAGACGAGCACCGCGTTAATGAGCCGAGGCAGCAGCTCGGCGAGGTGAAACCTGTTACTTGTTTTGGAAGTTTCCAGCTGAATTGCCGAAGTGTTTCGACGTTTGAAGGACAGAAGCGTAAAAGAAAAGTCTCATAAAACCGGGGGGGCACTCCTGTTTGTTCTCCCTCCGGCCGTATCCTGTCGTAGATATGGATCATATCAGCATTCCTACCGCACAAACCCAGCCCTGTCTCTACCAGTAATATACTTCATTACGTAATTTAATTACAGGCCTGTGGACTTCAGCTGTGGAAGCAGGCAGCTGATCTTCACTCGCTGCGAAAACTTTCTCGGCTCTTTCTCTCTGGGAACCTGTTTGGCCAGTAAACTGGAATGGATGGTAGGCTGTCGGATGTTTGTTTTTTTTTTTTTCTTTCTGGACGGGAATTCTTTGGAAACAAAAAATCATATATATCAAAACACTTTTAAGCGAGCGATTGACTGGCCGTTTTTCATTTGGTTATACGCCCCAAAAACAACAAAAGTCTGTCCTCCTCGCTTGTTGTGAATAAATGTTAAAACATTAGTCTCTCCCGAGGAGATTCCTCTCTGAGTCACCACACCCTTGTTGTGCTGCTCGGCTACTGTAGCGCAGACCCTCACATCTCACACAAGGCTTGTTCCCTTGTCTTGGCATGTCCCCCGTAACAAAATGCACTACCGGTTTCTGGCGTGAACCCTGCACAACTCTGTCATGCATCAACTGGACTACTTCCATTTGTGTTTCTACACTGTCACACACACATACAGGATGTTAAAGGGCAGACACGCATACAGGAGGGGAATGCGTAAAACATCTTCCCTTCATCTTTCTAGCCTTATGTGTGTATGCTTGCATGTAAAATGTGTGTGTGTGTGTGTGTGTGTGTGTGTGTGTGGCTACTACAGGAGAAAGTATGATGTCATTGTAGCTGAACAGCTGACTGCTGACCAAGCTGTTTGCAGGTAGTGGTCGGAAGTGGAAGTGTTACCCAGTGGTACATGCACGATCGCACGCAACACAAATCAGTGCCAATGCAGTGGAAGGAATTGTTGTGAAAAACTAGACTACGTTAACCTAAAAGCAGAAGTTGATGTCTGCTGTTCACATCCGTCTGAGGTTTTGACTGTGGCTCTCCTCAATGATGTAATCAAGAGCCACTCTGTGAAGTGGGCTGTATTAGGGTTGTAAAAGTAGTAGTATTAGTGGTATTATTTGCACAAATACTGTAGATGGTGGGTTGGATATATTAGTACGCAGAAAAAGAGGGGAATCCTTGCAAAAAGTTTTGTCTGGCCAACTGGTCAAAACCCAAATAGATTAAGTCAACAATGATCTAAAACCGATAAAAAATAAAAGCACGATAAAGCAGCAAATCCTCACAAAAAAAAAGCTGGAAGCAGAGAGTGTTTGATGTTTTTGCTTGAAAAATGACTTTTACTCAATCAACAAAATAGCTACTAATTGATTTTCAGTCAATTTGATTAATCAATTAATCAAACTAATCATTTAGGCTCTAAGCCATAGGTCATTAAGCTCATCTAAGAAACTAACACCATTGCAACGTCATGAGCCCCTTTCACACGTGAAGTCCGGACAATCGGGTCCAGACTATGTGCGGCGTTGCCGTGTCAGACGCAGTCACACTTACTGGAAATGGTCCATTTGGTTTAGGCGAGGGCTGCAGGAGGCAAGACGTGACGCAAAAAGTTTACAGGAAATCCTCTCTCCTGTTACTGCTAGCGTTGCAGCGTAGCGTCACAGCTATCCAGCTTTTAGCTGACTGAGTTTATCCAGTGCAGCCGCATTTATTAAACACAGTGGCTGTGGACGAGAGCAGCTGACTGCTGGAAGTAAACACACCAACTCACTCGCCGTGAATTGTCCGGACAGTTACCTGCTGTATTCACACACAGGCTCACCCAGACGTTACGCCGACTTTGTACTAGGCAGCTGGCCGGTTGAAGTCCTTTTTAAAGTCCGCTTCAACTGATGAGGGCATTTGCGTTCACACATACACCATGTCCGGAAAATGTCCGGACAATGTCAGGGTAGCAGTGCCTGTGTGAGAGGGGCCGTGGTTTCCTGCAGTGTTTTATAGTGGATTGAGCCACCAAATGAACACACTTTTATTAAACATAACCTTATCCGAAAAAGAACAGTCCATATCATATTAATAATTTAATCTTATGAACCTCATAGTTTTGAATCAGGAACATCCATATGTGGATCAAGTACCTCTTGAAAGGGCTGAATTTAAAAGGCTATAGCTGTTATTTCAGTATGTCCCGTACATATTGAATCCACATTTAGTTAACTATAAGTATTGGATCGGACTTGGTATTGTTAGATCCAATACTAAAGGACTCTGATCGTGGTCTTACTGATCTGGATGCCCCTACAAATGACCTAAATATCCTAAATTTAAAATTAAAATGATGTTTCATATTGACAGAATTTACATTATGATAACGTATTTTCTATCTTTAGCTTGTGAGCTCTTATTCTTCCCTTCTTGCCGTATTGACGTCATCTCGAAGACCACTGAATCGCTCAGTAGGTCAGTACGAAAGTCTTCATGGAAAACTATTATGGATCAGCTGCTCCATATATGCCAGGATCGCCAGAGGCCATTTCACCCAGGTGCTGTGCCTTATTTTGTTCCCCTTACCATGCTCTCTACCACCGACCTACAATGAGTGTTTCACTTTTGGCCAATTGTATGTGCCAGCCCGAGCTTCAGGGATGGCGAACCTCCCAAGCACAGATTTATGATGAAAGTGCAGAAGGGGACTGCTCAGAGGGAAGTTTTTCCATCCTTCCAGCTCATATTGTTACGCTATAGGTGCTTATCAGCCGAGGTGTTCGAACACAATGCTCCACAGTATCCTGTCTTAGATTAGTCTGGTCAACTTCCCATCAGCAGTGATTTCCAAGGAGGCCGATGTCATAGTGAAAACTATTTTGACTGCAGTTTCTTTTACACAGATAACACTGGAAAATGCTGAGTTCAGGCTCTCAACTGTTTTTTGTTTCTTAGTCACCTGACGGTAACCGACAAACATGTCCACATGGAAAACAGTGTCTGAAGGCTGTGGGGTGTATCATGCACAGGCAGATGAGAAAATCCTCTGGGGGGAAAAAATAATCTCTTGGAGAGTTTCCTGTTTGGATCTTGGTGCCTGCAGTTTCAGGAAGTCCCTAAAAGGACAATTTAGAAAGCTAAACACTTCTGAGTTAGCAGCAGAGCCCTTGAGGATGATTCTGAGTGCTTGTTCCATTTTGGATCCAGTTGGCAAAATACCTTGATTCGTTAAGCTCAGACGCTAACGAATTACCTTTTGAATCAAACATCTTACCTCTCCTTCTTTGTTAAACCTTTATTTATATCATATTTACATTTTTTTTTTATAGTTTTGAATCAGTACCATCAGTATTTGGAGAAAGTAAGCTACAGCTGTTATTTAACATTACGTATATTATGTTGCTTATCTCATTTTCAGGTTTTACAGGTTGTAAACATTAATTAGGCTGCCAGTAAAAACTGTAGAATTACTGGCTTGTCAGCCAATAAAAGGCGATTAGACAGGTAAACCTCATAAGATTCAATAAGCAATTTGATAAATGTTATCAAACACCGTTTCCAAGCGCTGTCGCAGCACTTAGAGCCATACAGCTCCACATAGCTGTAAGGCACAGATGGGCTGGACAGATGAGAGAAACTGACGAGGTGTTGGGGGTGGTGACTCCATCCAGGCTGCATACATGTCAGCTTTAGCTTTCGTGTGTGTGTGTGTGTGTGTGTGTGTGTGTGTGAGTGAGTGTGAGAGAGTCGGAAAGGAGGAATGCAGCACCCTAAGGATACGGAACATTAGCTCCCTGATGGTGACATCACACTGCAACACAGGAAGAGAGAGGGAGAGGGAGAAAAAGAAAGGGATGAGATGACGACGACAGGGATAACAAGAGCATGGAGGAGGATGGGTAGTAGAGAGGGAGCTAAAGGAACAATCATGAGTAAGAAAGGGGGTACAGTCAAGTGGTGTGTGTGTCTGTAAATATGCACACTTTATAATCTTGTAACAGCAGTAGTGATGTGCGAAAGACAGAAATATATTCATGATTTCCATCCAAATCCTGATTAGCTCCGTTCCCAATTCACTCCATGACTAATTCATCATTTTTTTTATTTTGTACTCATGGAATATTAATCATAAATGTACTTACTAAACTTTGGTATGTTTTAAGTTTCCAAGTTTCCTCATGTTCTAATTTTGACCACCATGCCTCTCTTTCCTCTCTTCCCCTCTCTTCCCTCCATCTGTCCGACTTTTCTGTCTGTACTGCAAGCAGAGGTTCAGGGGCGGATGAGAGGATAATTCTGTGTGATATTCCTCTCTTTCGTCCTCTGCTCTGAGCTGAGCTGTGTGCACTGTGATAAATTGGGCTGGGGGAGTCTCAATGGCTCTGTCCTATTTTGGGCTTTAGCTAGGTTCTCTGACTTTAGCTTCTTCCCTGGCCTGGATCCTGAGCAGCCACTTCTGGTCTCAAGTGTGATTCAACCTTGAAAATTTGAGCGTTGCTTCAACTTCTCTACAAGAATTTCTCTAAACCCACATCCTACATCCCAATCACTTTCTTTTTGCTGTCCCAATTACAATCAGAGTTTGATCCGGTATGTATATATGTTAATTATATATTATTCATCTCCACAGTGCACGCTTTGCCTTAAATAGGTCGACATTAAAATTAAGAAAGCAGTCAGAATACATTTGTCAACTAAATAGCTCTGCATTGAGAAAGTACAGCCTGCATCTCCAAAAATGGTTTCTTTTAAAGAGGCACACTGATCTTAAACATAAAGCCCTTTGTGGCTCCACTGGGAGCTGCATGAAATCTGATGAGTTGAGTTAGTTGGGACTAAAGTTTGAAAATGAGAAAAATCTGGGGGGTGTGCACTACAAGCCCTCCAACTGAGCATGCACTGGAAAAGCAGACTTATTTGGTCAACTGTATGTAAGTAGCATATTCCTCATCCTTTATTCTATTCTCATTAAGCATTTCTTGTTAAATTGTCACACTCACGGTTCTTCTTTTTTTTTTTTTTTGTCTTTCATGTTTCCAACCAAATACAACAAACAAAGGTGCTCCTCTTTTTGTGTATTTGAGAAAAGTAAGCTAAATGTGTATATAAGCTTCAACATAAATATGTCTACACACGTACTGCATCTTTATGGTAGAGTGGGCTTCATGTATAATCCTGTCCTCAACATTTCAGCCAGGAGAAAGAGAGCGACTGCTGGGGGAGGGATGTTGTCTGTTTAGAAGAAAAGGGTGAGGGGTGTTGAAAGTGGGTGAGACATTCCTCATAGCTTACGTCCTCCCACAGTCAGACAGGGTTGTCTGTGAGCATTCAGTGACCCGTTATTAATCATCATGTGGAATGCGTTTTGCTTTTTTGACCAATCAGTGTGTCACTACCTGAACTGCTAACTCTCAGTTAATAAATATGGGTGCCAAATTAAAGGAAAACCAATATGAAGTGTCTTATATGGAGTCAGGCCACCGAGAGCCTCTAGAACAGCTTTAGTGCTCCTTGCCAAGTCTGTGGATAGTTTGATCTTATGGAGATGGTGGCGGAGAGCATTGTCTTAAACGTTTGTCCTAAATCTTCCATAGGTGTTCAACTAGGTTGAGATCTGGTGACTGTATAAAGGCCCTAGCATTTTATTCAAATCATTTTCATGTGTTTCTCCACACTTTTATTCAGGTTTTTATTAGCTGCAACCAGCAGCTTTAAAGCATAACTTCTAAATGGATTCATGTAACACGGCAAAACTTTCTAGAGAAACGGGACGTCCGTCGTCCTTTTTATTGGTGCTATACTTTAGCAACGCCCCTTTTTAAGAACTCATTAACTGTTTCTCGTAGGCACTTGTCATAGTCATTGGTGTGTGTGTGAATGCTTGCGCACGTAGATGCATTAGTGAACATGTTCACAGCTATTGCAAATTTGCTCTTGCTCCTTTTAATTTGTCCCCCGTCTGTATTTGTCTACAACTCAAATGTTGTAACATGCACTGCAAGTGTACAGCTAGTTTATATTTGAGAAGTGGGTTATTAATTTGTGATCAAATGCAGGTCTGATGAGCAGTTTTAGTCCTCTTAAATTATCTTCTTGTAATTTTATTTTGACCTTTTTATTTCCTTGTTCAGTAAATTAAACATCTTTAGCCAAGATCAGAGATTTTGTATGTACTGCCTTTAAGATTTGGCTGAATAGGGAAAAACGATTCAAGTTGTTGAATTTAAGGAAACCGAAACCTCCTTTACCCATGTATGTATCCAGACCCGTTCAGTACAGTACAGAAGCACCACTTGCAATGATTTAAGTTTTGACTCTTTGCACATCAAGATTTCGGTTTCTCCCTATATTCCTTGCTGCTCTGTCACACTGGATGGCATGGTGAAGTGACACCTTCAGGTCTCTGTGATGTTTTTTATTCAAGTCCAGACTTGACATAACCACTCATGGAGATTTACCGACTTTAATTAAGGCTCCCCAGTGTCAGCTAGTGTGTGTTCTCCAGGCCATTGTTGTACTGAGAGATCCTCACCTCAGTTGATGTTGTTTGTATCATTGAGCAGGTTTTCTTGAGCGGCCTGTAAGACATTAAACGACGACAAAGGAAGTCCACTTAACCGATCCAGAGTTTGAAGGATTCTCAGATTTCAAAATACTGCACAGGGGTTTGTAAGTTACAACAGCAGCAACTATTTTATCTTTTGTCACGCCGATCACGAGGTAAACGGTAGAAATATGCTGTTCATGTTGCAAAGTAATCCTCCAGGAATGTGTGCTTGCAAGTATTTAATTGGTCACACAGCAGGGCCTTACTGGATGACGTCACATTGCGTTGCAGAAAAACTTGTGCCAGGTTCAAGTTCGTTGCCAGACCGTCCTCATTCAAATGAATGAGGGTGCTGTATTTCTTCCTTGGCTGAAGTCGGTCTGACACGGCCTAAGCCAGACAATGAGCATTATGTGGTTATGACCAAATGTAACATTTAGGTCAAAAGCTGATTTCCTATAATATTTTGTGTAGTGTCCTGTATTGTTTTGTATAATAGGGCTGCCTGTGAAGACTGCGGTTTCTCTCATTGGTGGCAGAAAGGTTGGACGGCAAGAACAATATACTGAAGCTCAAATGCAGCTGCCAACAATCAGCAGCATTTTAAAGGTGGTTAATTAAGCAGCTCTGTTTGCATTGTTTGCTGCTTCACATATCCTTAATTGAAACCGCTGTTCTCCACACAAAGTTCACCCACTCACAACACTGTGTGGTTCCACTGTTTTAGTGGATCACAGTGGGGCATTTTTTCTGGCACACCCAGAACAAATCAAGAAAAAATGCATTTGGCCTTTTACATAGTCAGCATGCTAAATGTCTTCACATGCTTAATGTCTTCACTATGTGATGAATAAAACACGTAATATGATGATGATTAGATAAATGTGTGGCTGCCTGTCGGTTTTGAGCTTTAAAACTGTGCCTTCAGCATTTAGATAAGTCTAATATCATACAGTCATCAGATTAGATCAGACTTAACCTTTACAGCTCCTCGCCTTGAGCTCCTTTTGTGGAGATCTTATGTTAAATTAATTTTATCAGCTGGGAAATTGCCTTGTTACTGAGGTGAAAACACACAAAGACCCAGCAATGTACCTTGATTATTCTGCATGGGTTGGACTGGTACAAGCCTCCATGATATTTAATAATCAGTTTTATGTTTTATGGCTTGTACAGACTCTTAACCAAGTAGGCCAGTGTATATACCTTGAGTTTGCTGATCCACGTGATTAGAATCTGGTTGATACTTAAGGAAGTGAGAGTTACTATCTTACTGCCCCTCTTAGAGCTCACAGAGTGGTTTTTCTTTCCCTACATCTTCTAATGGCCAAGACTGGCTAATGTGTTACTACCGCAGGGATGAGCCAAAACCTGCCAGGGAGAAATGAGCGTCGGTGCTGCATGTGCTAGGAATGAGAACTTTGTCCTTTGCTAGCCCACACAGGGACAAACAATTATGCAAGACAGGATCATTCATCCCAAGGCACATGTGAACAGGCAGTCTCCTGCACAGTTATACGGCTTGTCACTTCGAGGTCTCTCTCTCTCTGTGTGTGTGTGTGTGTGTGTGTGTGTGTGTGTGTGTGTGTGTGTGTGTGTGTGTGTGTGTGTGTAATATGGCTCACCACCCATTTGTGGCTTCAGTTCATTTTTGTGTTCACATTGTTCTTTGTAACACAGATTTACGCTGCTGTAATGTCATGTGACTGGCTTGGTCTACGGTGCTTGTCGTTCCAATTAATTGCTGCTTCTATGACTCTACAGATAGTTATCCCTATTTCAATTATTTATGAGCACATTTTGACTGTTTTTTCACTTTAGATTATTTTCCCCTAACACTGATAGAGGCCTACTTACCACACCATAAAATCCAGGGCACATTTACTTATTGATTGTTGAATATAACACAAAGTAGAATGTCATAATAAAAAAGCAAATGGCAAAACAATAAATAGCTGCAGCTACTGAAGATGTTATTCTTAGGTACATTTCATTTGATTTGAATGTGGTTAGTATAGCCTTTGTAATATGATTGATAACGTTTTAACTCTTAAACTCACTTGAAGGCCATGGATGAAAGGTGTCCCTGGGTGGTATTGTTTTGATATCAATGATATTCACATAAAATCTTTCTTGTACAAGTTTGCTCTCCTAACACCACTGTAACTATACTTAGCAGACTCTTGATAAATGAACATAGAAATCGCACTATGAATCCCAAGCTCTGTGAGTTGAGGAAAAAGAAAGGAAAGGACTGGTTGTGTTGGATTCCTCCTTAAGCTAATAAAGTTTATGTGAAGTGACCTGATGAAAGAAACTGAAAGAGGGAGAATGAGGAGAAAATGGGTGAATTCCAGTTGTCTTTCCTGCAAAGAAAGGAAAGGAGGACAGAAATGGCATTGGAACAAAATCCACAAAAACACATTAAGCACCTGCAGATCTTTACCAGTTATTATAACAGGACTTCCTGCAGCTTTGTACAAGAAACGTCTTACTCCATTTGCTTTCGCTTTTACTGTGAGCCATCTGCAGGAAGTGTTAACTGTTCATCAAGAGCATACAAATGGATACTTCATGAGTTCATAATAAATGCATTTAAACCTTAACACTTTCTTAAAGAAAATAATTTCACTGGTCCACAGCTGCCAGTTTAACAGGTGGCTACTCATCTCTACGCTGTCAGGCACATTTTTCTTACACGTTAATGTATATTGTGAAACTCTTGATCACCAAATACCTTTTTAATCTACACAGCATGCATGTTTTGGAGTAGGGTTATTCTTCTGTTTAGGCCTGAATCTGAGAAGTTTGAACTAGGTAGGCTAAAATTAGACAATTTTACTTCAAGACGTTCTTTTAACGATTGATTGATTGATTGATTATCAAAATAGTTACATTTTCTGCTGACCACTTTATAGATTAATTGACTTAACATTTCAGGTCTATTTTTCATTCTTCCTTAAAGAAGATTTGAGGCATTGTTAACAACGCTGTTCCTTACAAAATATAAACAAAGCATGGCCACTGTAACAGAAATCAAAATGTTACTTTTGTTTAATGTATAAATAGTGCAGTGGTTTCATTTAGATATTAGGCTGCATAGTAAATTCACCAAAAAAAGATGTATTAGTTATGTTATGTGACTATGATATATGGTTATAAAATAAAGGGTTCATTGAAAAGTGAACTGTTTCATGCCACATTTTAAGAGTAGCAGAACACACCTTATAATCAGCTTAGAGTCCTAAGAGTCAATGTTCCCATCCTGGTGCTGGCATAGTGTGCACACACATTAATGCAAAGGAAATTGCTATTATCCCCACTAAGCGCCATGTGCTGCAAATGCCACAGTAGGCAACATGCTGGGAAGAGCTATTGTTGTCAATAAGCTGCATTATTTTGTCACAGCACAAGATCTCCAAGACAAGCCCAATTTTCTGAAGCCTTCTGCACTGTAGCTAAGTGTGTGTGTGTGCGCGAGTGTGTGTGTGTTTCCGTTCCCTCTGACAGTATGATGTATGGAGTAGCAGCAGCCTGCTATCACAGAGAACAGGTGGCTCTCTCCAGAGACAAAATGACAACACACTGGCCTGATTTAATGTGTGGGAGAGAAAACCACACTGAACAATTGTCTTTTTATTCGTGTGGTGGAAATGACTGCGGCCAATACAAGCTGAGTCTGAATCAAATGAAGAATGTGGAGATGCACATTTTGTTCTTGAACACACACCTGGGTCTTGGTTGTGTTTAGGGCTGATTGTTTATATTTTCTTCAGCTTTGTTTAAAAAAAAAAAAAGTATCCTGCAGGGTTTTTCTTAAATGGCAGAATGAGTTGTGTTAGTCACTCTCCATAGAAGAGCCACTGCCTGTAGGAGTTTAATTGGCTTTAGTTTTTTGTGAATATTTTGTGTCAACAGGACCTTCCCAGCACACCCACAGACCATTTCAGTGGAACTAACTGTTTGTACACATTAGTGTTGCAAAACTCTGTTTACCATCCCATTGCACAGCATTACAGTTACTAGTATATCTGTTTTGGGTTTGTCGATCTGTACTGGTGATGATGAAAGAAGTACTTTTACAAGTGCTTGTATTTTTTGCTTTCTTGGGTTACTACTTGTTTTTTTTACTCCATAGGAAAAGTTGTTTTACTTATTGGCTCCTTAAACCTGCTATAACTAACAGACTGTTTGGCCACTTGGCAGGCGAAATCAGCTGTCAACACAACACTGACACACCCGACACATATCATCGCCCTTTAATTTGAAATGGCAAACCTGTTAGCGAACAGTTGCCTATTTACACATCGGACACGGATAGACACGGAGCAAATTATCATTCATTTGGAGTCATTTTATGGTCAACTTGCAAAAAGTCCAATATTCACTCTCCTTTTAGCTCTATTTTTGGTCTCTAACTCCTGAAAGAAAAACCAGGCTCTGTAGCTGCTAAATGCTTCACTACTTTTGCCAGCTAGTCGCTAACTCTGTCTGTTCTTTGGTACTGAGCAGGGAGGGGTACAGTGAGTTTTTAGAGCTTTTTCAGTGAAAATGAAAGCAGTGGGAGTGAATCAAAACCGTGAAGTTGTGTGTTGTGAAACCAAAACAATGAGCCTAATCACGCTATGAAGCTCTGCAGAGCTGAGGAGAACTGCACCTTTCACATACAAGAAGACACATGATTCATTGTTAATATAAAGCTATTGATTATAGCTGCTTTAAAGAAGTAGGGTGTATTTCTCCACCATTCATCAGCTGTGATTTGGACACTGTGTGGGTGATGGCATAAGTGTAGATCTTTGTTTTGGTCTAGGTAGTCTTACGTTGGTGAAAGCTGATGCTGCTGGAGGGCAGCCAGTATGTTGTCTCATCACCTAACTGCCTTCTCTCCATTATTGTCAACTTGTGGGAGATGGCTATTGATCTGTGTGTGTTGGTGTGTGTGGCCACATTGTACTCACATTTACACAACTTTCAGGGATACAAGCTAAGAGAATGAGAAAGAATTTGTGTGCAATACAGAGGTGTCACCAAAACCAGTAAGAGCTATAGATCAAGTGGGCACAGGGATGTAGAAGTGACACATTAAGGATCAGAGACCACTGAGGCTCTCCTCTTGTTCTCTTCCCTCCCACTGCTTTTACAGGCCAGCGCTGAACCCTGAGCCCAACTCTGTTTTTCACCTCACCCACAGGACGCAGCCCAGGAAAGGGAAGAGGGTGCGGCTCTAAAACAGACTTCGATCATCTCTTTTTTTTTTTTTTTTCCCCTCATTCTCTCTTTTACTATTTGTGGTTTCATTGTTTCATCTCCCTCCCCTGTTTGAAGAGCCTTGCTTCTCACCAGTTTACTGACTGATTGGTCATTCCTATGCATCTCAATCCTTTATATCTAGACTAACCAAAGTGTGTTCTGTTTGTAGATGGCTGCTATCAGGAAGAAGCTGGTGATAGTCGGGGATGGTGCGTGTGGGAAGACCTGTCTGCTCATCGTCTTCAGTAAGGACCAATTCCCAGAAGTCTACGTCCCCACTGTGTTTGAGAACTACATCGCTGACATTGAAGTTGATGGCAAACAGGTACTTTATATTTAATTTGATTTCATTTAATATTTAAATATATTTAGTTTAATATTTAAATTTAATTTTCTACTTATTTTGGTTTAATTATGTATAATTAGCCGCAGTTAGTAACTAAGCACATATACTCAAGTACAGTACTTAAGCAAAACTTTGAGTATATTTGTACTTACTTGAATATATCTTATCATACTATTTACTTTACAGAATACAGTTTTGTATTAAAAGGCATGCGTTACACTTATAAACAATGACACATTGTTCAGATTAAACAAGTGGTTCCAATCTGTTTATAGTTTATAACCTCTTACAAAAAAACTGAGTCTGGTTGGGTCTCCATGTCACGTTTTCTATGTTCCACCAACTCCTCGAATGGTTTGAACAGTTTGAAACCAAGTCAAATTATCTAATATTTCACAAAAAGCAAAGATTAAAGTCCCAAAAATTAAAACAGTACTCTGTTCTTAAAAATAAAATAAAAATCCTGTCCCATTAATCATCTCACAAACTAAAATACTGACTTTTTTTGTGACCCTTTGGAGGGGCCAGCCCCTTAGGTTGGGAACCACTTGACTTAATTAACTAGCCTAATATAAAGTAGTTAAAACTGGTTGCTATGGGTGTGAATCTTTGGGAATCTCACAAATCGATACGATTCCAATTCTTGGGTGTCTGATTCAATTCCGAATGGATTCTCTATTCAAAACCGATTCTGATTGAATGTATAGAAAAAGGGGCACTATTTTTTTTTTTGTCTCTTGCTCCTGTAAACTGTGTGCCAAACCATTCACTGGTGTTCTTAATCCACTGAAATACAATATGAAACATAACTGGCAATTAAGATAAACGATTTGCAGCCTTTTCAGTTTAAAAAATTAATGGCATTCATTAGTGAATTAATTCATTTGTAGAGAGCAGCCTCTCTGCTGCACCGTTAGCTCCGGGGAAAGCCATTGCTGAGCAGACGCAGGGTTTTTGAGGTGAGACAGACTGAGTACTGACTTATTTTCTTCAACTCAGGGTTGGTTTAAGTTGTTTAATGCTGCAGTGTGTTTTCGTCAGCCGTTCTCATATGTTACTGCTGATCGCTGCTCCGGTGAGGCCGCTGACAACGTAGAAAGTTGAAAATAAATGACAAGATAACTCTAGCGTGCACTGTAGATTGCGCGGATGCTGCAATGGCCTTTTTCCGGCAATATCTCATTACATTTAGAAAACGTATTTTGGCAATTGTGAATTGATTCTGAATCGTAGGAGATTAAAATTGCGATTCTTATGTATATCAATTTTTCACAATCAGTCACAGGATATTTTATTGCAGAAGGAGTATTTTTACTTTTGATACTCGAAGTACATTTTGCTGATAATACTTCTGTACTTCTTCATAAGTAAGATTTTGAATGCAGGAATTTTACTTACTTACTACTTTACTACTTTACCTACTTTTACATTGTTGTATTTATTCTTTTACTTGAGTAAAAGACATGCGTATATCTTCCACCACTGATAATTAGAAACAGTACTCAGATCATGCAGATTTATGTGCCACACATTAAAACTGCTAGCCTGGGAACCAGACGAATCTGTGAGCTCATGTTTCATTTGCTAGTCTGAGGCGGGTTTAATACGATGACTGACAGAGAGAAGCGCCATTCAGGTATCTTTGTAAATATCCAAGATGGCGCTACCGTGTCTCCCGGCTGGCTACAGCGGCAGTATTAAACGGACTGGACGGTAAATTTTCTCTAAAAGAAGAACAAACAACTGCCCTTAAACTTTATGTTGATAAGAAATATGTGTTTGCCAAACATCAGACAGGACGTACCGTCCGGCAAGACGGCGTTTCGTTGCTCTGATTGGTTGTCTCCGCCTGTCGATAATGCCCCTTGGAAATCAAAAATGAACTGAGAGGTTCCAGACTAATACGCATTTGCAAATTAGTCTGGTGATGCCAGGCTATAAAACTGCTGCTGTAGTGTTAAAAATGTGACCCTGTTGGTCCTGGTGGTTGAGAACCACGTGCCATCAAGGCTGATGGGGATAAGTGCATATTGTAAGCAAATCCTTGGGTCTTTTCATTGTTATAAAGCAGCAGACCTCCAGCCAACAACAGGAAATGGATCAGTGCCACCTTCCTGCCCAGTGTTGGAAGACCGCAAACCCCCATACATCATTACTAATATCCCATTTCCTGTTCCTGTTTCCTGTGCTGTATAATACAGAGTTGATTCTACTCCATGCCTATCAACTGTGGTATACAGATTTCTTTGTTTTTGTTTTTTTTAAAGTTGGTGTTACTTAAAAAGTCAGTGTCACTGTCTAATTCACAGCTGCTTCCTACTTATCATTCTTTGATTATATTTAGTTAAGTGAGTTCAGGCAGGCAGCTTGGTGGTTAAATTAACTACAGATGAGGCTGACTCCTGAGGGACACCTAGTGGTAAAACAATTAAAAAGCAGAATTGGACACAAGTTTGTCATGATGTGGCGTTGCTCACTTTCCCAGACGGACGATGTGGTACAGCTCAGCCCACTGTCTCATATACTATGGAAAATGCCCCGTCTATGCTAGACTATAAGTCAGAAGGCAGTGTGGCTAGCCAGTCTTGCCAAGGTAAGTAGTTTGTCAGCCAACAAGCAAGACTTTGCAAGACATGAGTTTAGGAAGACGTCAGAAAGTCCACATGAACTGCCAATATACTGTAGTTGCTCTCTGGGGGACGATTATGACTGTTTTTACCCAATTCTCAGCTGTATCGGGCACAGTTTTTCAGCTGACTGTAATGTGGGTGAGCTTACTGTAGAATTAAATCAGCATGATGCAGGATGAGCTAGGTCAAGAGACCACAGTAATTTAGGAGACTTACAGTCAAAAGCTACATGATATATGCATGCAATGACACTTCTAGGCTACTGTGCACACAACATTCTTATGCGGTGCTTTGGGGTTGCATTGTAGTTGTAGCATGTGCTGCAGCTCTTGCTGAGCTCAAGCAAATTATTATTTGCTGGGCATTTGTTCTATCTAGAACAGGTCAGGCACTCCGGGATTTCCAACAGTTTGATTAACAGTCCAAGAAAAGCCTGTGGGAGCCATCTCCACCTCTGGGGACTTGCTTTTTAGGCCTCATAGAGGAGGAATTAACTGTTTTAAATCCTTTTAAATCTTTTTCCCTTACTCCTTCCAGTTATTCTGCCTCTGTTTGTTGAGGCCCGTTTCCTGCTGTAATCGAAGTGGAAATACTTTTTAATAATGTGCCACTTGTTTTGTTCTTTTTATTCGTCTTTCTCAGGTGGAGTTAGCGTTGTGGGATACAGCAGGTCAGGAAGACTATGACAGACTGAGGCCTCTCTCCTACCCCGACACAGATGTTATCCTCATGTGCTTCTCCATAGATAGCCCCGACAGTTTAGGTAAGGCTGGATACAAACTGCTTACAACCTTGAAAAACTGTAAGTAACATTTTAGAAAATGGTTGTGTCCCAGTATAGTCATTTTTCTTGACACTTGACACAGAAAGAAGTGTGTAAACCTGATATGAAATATTGATAAAAACCTTTTTTTTTTTTTTTTTTTACTTGTAGTGGTACCTCAGTGAGTCAAGGCAAGCTAGACAAGGCCCATTTATGGATTAAATCCACAAAGAAAATGCAGAATTTGCATGCTGCACTGATACTAAATAGAGGCTAATAATAGCTGGTAGGGAGTTCCCTCGGAGTGTGGAGAACAATTTGCATTGAGAAAGCATAACAATTATTTTTTGTAGGAATGCAGGAGGGCGTTTTGGTAAATGCTCCATTAAACGTCCACATTTTCCACCACGAGGAAGACTTGTTTTACTGCAGTAAAATCCGTACTGATCCCTTGCAGTTGATGTATTTTTCGTTAAATTTCCAATTTGCTGCCTGTGTGCAGACTTCCGGCAATTAATGATCCACTATATGAAAATGAAATTCTTGTTCAGATGACATTTCTTCACTAGTATGATTAAATTATTACAGTAAGCTTTTAGTCTGCTTTTATTTTTCTCGTTTAGTAATTCATGTGAGTAAATAAAGTTATTCCACACGACATAAAGTAAATACAGTGAAAAGTACATTTTTAAATTAATTAGAAGTTTATTGAATAAGCTAGAGTCAGTAGAGTATCTGAGACTGACTTACCATAGATTGACCATGATCAGTGCTTCCTTAATAGAAAGCTCTTCAGGGTTTTAATTCAGTCGTTTCCACATTAAAGGGGAACAAGATGAACAAACAAATTTCCAGTCCACAATAGCTGCTGTTATTTATATGGGGCTTGAGATTATGACAGCATTTTCTAGAAGCATACACGGAATATGTCACATGTATTTCCGTCTAGGATCTGTGTTCTTGGCTCTCAAAAACCAAATTAAACAGATGCAGAAAATGTCTTGTTTAGTCAGACTTCAGCCCTGGGGCTTTCTCCCACAGTGTTTTGACATGGGCAGGCCCACTCTATCACAGCATGGCATCTCCTTCTAGACGCCAAAGATTTTGGCCAACTGACTCGACCATATCAGGGAGGGGTCAGTGACCTCTCGATGTTTATGTCTGTACAGTCACAAGGGAAACGATAAGGCCTCTCCCACAGTCCTTGTAGGGAGAAAAGTCTGGAATTTACTGGAATTTTTCTTTCTTGCAGAGAACATTCCCGAGAAATGGACACCTGAAGTGAAACACTTTTGTCCCAACGTCCCGATCATTCTCGTGGGTAACAAGAAGGACCTTAGGAATGATGAACACACACGCAGGGAGCTTGCCAAGATGAAACAGGTGTGTGTTTCTGTATCTATTTGTGTTACTGGCAACAAATTATCCCAAAACCAACCAATCCCCCTGTCGAATGTCTTTACCCACAGTGTCATTTTAACCCACTGTCTGTACATTGAACCTCCAGGAGCCCGTTAAGTCTGAGGAGGGCAGGGACATGGCCAACCGCATCAGTGCCTTTGGCTACCTGGAGTGCTCTGCCAAGACCAAGGACGGCGTGCGGGAGGTGTTTGAGATGGCCACCAGAGCAGCTCTGCAGGTCCGCAAGCGCAAGAAGAGGGGTGGCTGCCAGCTGCTGTGAAGGGAGGGAGTTTATTGGCCAATCAGCACCTGAGGGAGGACTCCCCCGTTAAACACAGAGCAAACTTAGAGAAACCTTTAAATCAATGGCTTCCGTGGACTATACTTATTTCACAGATGCAGATATGCCACAGAAGAATATGAAAGACTGACACACCTGTTTTAAAAGTAAAACAAATCAGCCTTTTTTTAAACAATTTCCTCTGCTACTCACACACTGTCAGTTTTGTTTCTGTTTGTTTGCTGTTTTTTTTTTCTTCCACCAGCATACTAGCCTGTGTGATTGAAGGACCTGCCCCTTCCTCCTATATGAATGTATGTTTGTATTTATATGTGCATATACTTTACAAATATATCATGCATCTGCCTGTGTTAAGATTGTTTACAGAGAAGGGTCTTGTAGCTCACATGCCCACTGAGTCTTGCTCTCAGCTCACAGCTGCCTGCTAACTGCAGACAGTTTTAGATTTGCTTTAAATTAGTATTTGAACCCCTGCTTCTCTTGAACCTGCATATACCACTTGTGTGTCCTTCAGTCACGATCCACCTATTGGTATTACCACTATTAATTTTAAACCCTTAAAGTCCTATTTCACCAAGTGCTGAGTCAGCAGAGCTCTGTTTTCCCCAGCCTTCTCTTCTGACATAAAGGACTAAATTTAGAGTCTGTTCCCTCTGCATTAATCCACTGAACCTACGTATACTGAAGCAGCAGCGACTATTTGTGTGGAGAGGTTTTGGACTGCACCTTGCTCTGTCTCTCTTCTATGGCGATAGCTTAAACTGGCACTGGAGACAGTGGTCCATTGTCATGGACACAGTACTCTCAGTCACGCTCACACTGGCTCTGACAGACTTGCCTCTAACAAGACGTCACCAACGCCTTCCTCCTGTCTGAACTCTGTACTGTTGATTCAGATCCAGTATACAGTCATTACGCATCACTGTGTACTGGATTTCCTGAGGAAAAGTGCCCAATGTAATCTACAGGTTGGACAATGGATGCACACTAAATACAGCCATATTGATACTCAGACAGATTATAGGCCCATTCTGTGTATAAACGTTTTAATAAAATTTCCAACTGACAACTTGATTGACAGCTCAGACTTTGTTATTACCAATGTGCCATCTCTTCAGTTTGACTCACCAGATCAGTAGCTCTCTTAATTATTTGAAAGTGGGGCTTTGTTAGCGTGTAATAGGCCTTTATTTGATACTATACACTAGACATTCCTTGAAACGTGATTGTAAAAACATCTGAGCTCGTAGCCATTGTCCAGTCAAAATCTCTCTTTAGTAGCCTTCAAAGTTAATCTAAATGCGGTGTTGCTTGGGCTCAAAGCTGAAACTAAATTTGAAGTTACTTGTACCCCAATGCATCATAAAGGTGGTTTTTGGCAGGAAATTTGAACAAGAAATTGCAACAGAATTGGGATGAAAAGCCCATTCATTTTCTCCAGACTTGTATTCTCATCACTTAAGTGACAGAATCATCAGACCATCTCATCTTCTTCTTACAGGCAACCCTCTGATGCCGTTAGTTTGTGCGTCTGCTTTATGGCTGGAGCAAAGAGATGCCGTGAATATTACGCAACAGGTCCTGTCATGAAAGAGCCCTGAACATACTGTTTAATGGTCCCTGCATTGATCTTACCACTATCATAAGCTACAGCTGTGGTGATCTTTCTTCTATCCAGTACATTCAGATCTATAGGGAAATGTGAGCTTGGGCTAATTCCTGAACAGTGCCTCTGTGTCTATAATGTCAAACACAGTAGTTCAAGATAAAATGCTGATTGTGATTAAGCTTTACAAACAGGAGTGGGATGTGTTGAATGTCTGGATGAGACAAACATGTTATTAAAGTATTTTTGAAATACTATGTTATATTAACTGGTTTGGCTTTGCTTGCATATTTATTGTTTTACAAACTGACAGGGAAAGTCAAAGTCTTGCAAATGCTTTTATTTGTTTTATAAAGGCATTGACATTCAAATTCATTCAAAAGGACTGCTATAACCATTGTATAAATCATATGTAATTCCTGCAGTTCCCAAAAATACCATGGTGTCTGTATTTATTCCAGTGTTACAGGCGCCAGTTAGATTACACTGATTTTCATATGGGGTGAACATTTATTTATTATTTTTGCCATTTAAGAGCAAAACCCAGAGCTCACTGAAATCAAATCAAACCAAACCAACATGATATAAACAATTTTGACATTTAGTGCACTTCCATTTCATGTTTTCAAATAGCTTCGATTTTTTTAATTCAGAAATTACCATTCAAAATAGGCCGTAAACATTTTTTATTTTGTTAATATCAATAAAAATATTTGCAATGAGTCATAGTGACTTAAAAAATAGATTGGACACTTCATACATGGACAGACCCCTGCCTTAAAGTTGGTTAAATTAATCAACTAATCATCATAAAACTACATGATTGCTACAAGAGCAGTGATGATTAAGAAAAGTCAAAAATTGTCATTTAAATAACAAACCTGAGTCTCACATTTTTGGTTGGTGAAATTAATTTTAAAGAACAATATCAATTTAAAATTAAAGATTCAAGTCTCAAAATTTTTTGCTGTGATTTAAACTGGATAAAAGGAGCATTTTCATCTGTTTCAAGTGAAACTGTGTTAGTGCAGTCCACTGAGGTAGCTACAGACAAATCCTTCATCGTCTTTGGTTAAGTTACTATAGTGCACATTAAAAACACAATAACCTGATATTTTGGAATGTTATTTTTGTTACCTTTGATATGGAAAGGTGCCATTAAGCCCTTTATTGAGAATGTGAGTACAAATATATTAAACCTTGTCATGAACTTCTTGTTACAAGCATCTAGTTAAGAAACACATCTGACTAAAAGCTAAACTAACTGAAATGAATCTTTTTAAAGTGCTCAGGATGGAAGTTTGGGCTCTCCTTTCCCTCACATGTCGTGCCTCCACTCGGGGTCCAGGTGCTGCTGAACGACACTCTCTGCAGTCTCCACTGGAAAGAAAGAATTCACAGAAAGAAAGCAAGGTGGATCATTTTAACAGTTCAAAGTTCATTTTGAAGGGGGATACTAATGAAAATAAAGATAGGGGTCTGTCACCTTGAACCTCAATGTCGATGTAGAGGGCAGAGAGTCTTGCCACCACGTCCTCTTCTTCCTCCGCTTGAACAAAACCAATGTAGCCTTCTTCATCTCGGCAGTACTGGATGAACCTGCAAGCGAGGATTTGAATGACGGCAAATGTTAACTTTAATTTTTTTGTTGTTATACTGTATGTGACCAGAAAACCCGGAGCAGCCATGTGACACGTACCTGGCCCAGGTAGGGTCTTTGTTCAGCACTCTGGGGTTTCCCACCACAATCAACAGGGCTTTAGCTCGAGTCACAGCCACGTTAAACCTCTGGACAAGAAAAGAGCGTGTCAGAATAATGTTTTGTTTGTACCTACATAGTGTACGTGCATGTGTTTGTGTTGTATACCTTCTCGTTCTTGACAAAGCCGAGGTTGAACTGTTGGTCAATCTCGACGTAATTGGGGCTGCTCCGAACTGTGGACACCATGATCACTCTCCTCTCCTGACCTTGGAACTCCTCCACAGAACCAACCTGACACAGTATATATACACTTAAGACACTGCTTCTGATGTGTGTTTAACATAGTTAAGTATAAGTGTATAAAATGTAGTTACCTTGAGGCCTTCCATGTCCATTTTAAGGTCTTTCTCAACTTTTCCCAGGGCCTTGCGGATTTTCTGCACCTGTGTGACACCCAGAAAATAATAATAATAATCCACATAGAATTAAATTTTTCCACTTCAGTGTGTGTTCATTTGAACTTGGACCAAAGTGAAGCTACAGTACATTGTTGTATTGTGTGTGTTCAATTGAATTCATTCTGACCTGTTTCCTGTAGGGGGCGATGATGCCTATGTCTCTGGGTGAGATGGTAGCCAGGCCCCTCTTGCCATGTGTCTGCAGCAGTTTCTTCACGTAGTCCATCAGCACCTCCACCTCTGCTACGTTGAAGAATGAAGGACTGCTGGCCTCACGCTCGTCAATACCGGTCACGCCATGGAAGATCACTGGGAAGCCCTGAGAGATATGTTATATATTTTATACTATAAAATATATAAATATTACAGAAAAATATTTATATTTATTGGAAGAACCACAGTTACCACAGTTCACTATGTTAAACCAAGTGTAAAAAGTGGTACATGGGTCTAGGATTAGTGTGTAAAGACAGAGTCAGTTATAGGGCTGATTTCTTGGTCTTTAATACTATGAGGTTTGTTTGTGTTTAAGCACAGGCAAGTGAGTATGTAATTGTTTACTGTGTTGTGCAGGATTGACTGTCACCTGGCAATCCTTAATGATGAAATGGAAATCACTACTTTTGTATTTATTTTTCTAAAAAGATATTCTTCAGTAAAATCATTTAATTTATCAAGATTTTAAATGAATTATCCTTCAATGAAAATCCTGTCAAAACAGAGAAAACTGCATCTGAGTATTAGTGAGTATTTAGTAGTAGTCAGAACAATTATTGTCATTATCGATCAGCCAGTTATTTTCTCGATTAATCGTTTAGTCTACGACATGTGATGCTATTTTGCATTTTTGCGTCGATTAATCAATTATCAAAAAAAGCTGCCAAAAAAGTTTCTGTCAATCAACTGATTACATTGATCAACTTATTGTTTCAGCTCCAGAAATGAAATGGCTATATTATCGATTGAATAAAAAAGTTAGAATTAAGTCTTGAGATGCAGCTGTATTTGTCACTTTTCATGCTTTGATTTCTAAATGATCAGTTTCTGTTTGCACATGCACTTTACAGTATGTGTGTTCTAAAAGTAAAAACATTACCTTCTTCGGGAGGTGTTCCCAGTTGCAGTAGGAGTTGCGTAAAATTTCATCTGCGCTAACCTGCAGCTCTCTGTCATAGAAGAGCTCATTAGGAATCTCCAGAATGGCCGGGTGGGACCTGAGAAGGGCAAACAGAAATTAAAAAAGATTAAGAGATATGCAAAATCAAACACATGATTCCGTCAGGGAGTGAACGCTAACCATCTGTACTACCACACCTGTAGTTGTTCAGCAGTTTGGTGACAAAGCAATTGTTGAACACCCCCTCGTCCTTCCGGTACAGAGCGAAGTCAGTCATCAAGCGCTCCAAGAGGGACACTCCTGCAGACAGCAGAGCCTTTTAACTCCAGACGCTCAGAAATACACACACACAAGTAGAGAAGACTATAGCCGCTTTCACATATGAAGTCTGGACAATCAGGTCCGGTGTTGCCCTTTCACACATGTAGCACACAGCAGATTGTCCGTGTCAGACGCGTTCTCACCTACTGAAAATAGAAGGGTGCAGGAGGCAGGACATGATGCCAAAAAATTGCTGTGGTTGTAATTCAGCATTTTAAAGATCTTCACAAGAAATAAAACGGGAGTTGGGTTAGGGTTAGGTTAGTTAAACACACCCAGTCACTCGCCGGGAACAATTACATGCTTTATTCATACACCCTGACATTACACAGACTTTGTACTTTCTCCAAATAATTTCAGGGTAGTAGAGAATGTGTGAAAAGGGCTTATGTTTTCAAGTTAAAGTCTGTATGTAAGTTAACAAAAACTGTATTGCAGAACTATGTATCCTTATTTATCCAAACTGCAGCGCTATACAGTGTACACGTGAGTGTGTCTGTACTTACCCATGCCGTATTTCAGCGCAAAAGGGGATCTGAGAATGGGTCCGAGCTGCTTTGGGTCTCCCGCCAGAACGACCTGACCAGACTCTGCATCGAGCAGCCCTTGGTTCCACGGATAACAAAAATCCACAAACACATTAAAACAAGCTCAATACAAGTACGGAAAACACACTGCCGTTTGTTTTCTGTACCTGCCAACGGGACTAAACATTCGGTCTCCACGGCGTGTCCTGCCTCGTCCACAAACACATGAGTGAAATGACCTGCGGGGATGCTTCCAGTGACCAGCCTGCAGAGATTAGAGAGGACATACATGGTAGCAAACTTACTCCCACAGAAGTTCACCTGTAGAATTGTTTTTTTTGGGGGGGGGGACTGCAGAGGATATAAACAGGATGTGAATACTGTAGTATGCAACAGTGAAATGCAACTTTTTTATAAAGCCATGCAGGTGAGCAAACTGCACTGTCAGAGTTTAGTACCTTCCAGCAGTTAACAGGGTGGTGACCATGATCCTATACTCCATCAGCTTCTCTTTAGCAGGATAAACGTAACACTCCCCTACCAGGTTAGAGCATGCCTGTGAAGGTACCACAATGTCCACACAAACCTCAGTGAGGCTAGAAAAAGACTAAAGAACACAACAGTATCAAACTTGTAAAACAGCAGGAAGTGCAGCAGTATTGGAGCATGAAAGCAAGTGAATGGTCCTGATTCATTGTGACGTCTGTAGACAGACACTGCTATGCATCACAAAGTCCACTAGGGGGTAGAAAATCCATCTGTGATCAATTGAATGAGTGTGTGATGAATGTGAATGTCAGTAACTTTGTGCATCGAAGAAATGCTTCACATCGAAACGAACATCATGCATCAAAGGCACCGGCACTTACTTTTAGTTCGTCAGGGACATATTTTGGGTCCCGGCTGCTGGCGTACATGCGGTACACTTTATGCTCGTCCACGTGGTCCAGAATCTTTTTGCAGAGCAGATCAGCAGCGCTGTTGGAGGGAGCGCAGGCCAGAATGTGGCAGGAGGCTTGGGTCTTCTCTATCTGCTTGATGGCCTCCACCAGAGTCACAGTTTTGCCTGAACAAAGAACCATTAGAATAAAATCAAGTGCACTGAATCTTTGGCTTTGTGAGCGACTGGAAAGGTATTAGGTCAACCAAAAATTGCTTAAACAGTGCAGCTCTATTGAAGACCAAGATGAAATAATAAGTTGGTACTTGCTGTACCTGTTCCAGGTGGGCCAAACACCAGGTAAGGGGCAGGCTTGGACGAGCCAGCTACAATGTGGTGTACAGCCTGATACTGCTCTGGGTTTTTCTCTAGCTTTGAGTCAAACAGCCTATTGACAGGAAGATAGAAGAACAGAGGTATGATGTCAGAGCTGAGTCACAGGTAGAGAAAGTCAGCCGTTATGTTTACATGCAGGGGGTAGTTTGGATTTCTTAGATTTTTTCTTTCCCATTTCAAATCAATCAAATTTGGATCAACCAATCTATTCTCTACATAGACCTGCAGAGATGTTTGCATGTCTGTTCGGAAAAACCATAATTCCAGGCTTAGTAGACTAGTGTGATCATATGTGTAGCTCAATCGTTTACATTATTCATTCATATGTGAAGGGGGAGGTACTACAGACATCTGTGCTGTAACATAGCCAGCTAACACATTGCACTTTATACAAAGATATATACAGTGTATATACTAACATGCCTCACCTGAGTTGGGGAAGCTCAGTTTTCTGAGAGTAAAAGGTGGGTTCTGAAGGGAACAACACCTCTCCCAGTCTGTATGCAGCAGCCAGCTCCGCTGCTCTGTGCTGCACACGCAGAGTCAGGCGGTTGACTGTGAACTCAACATTGAAGTTCATGCCATCTACAAAGCGACTCAGCAATCTGCAAACAAATTCACAGACAAACTGTAAATCTCGAATACTAACAAACATGATACATATCTGACAAAGGATTCAATATTTATATTTATTATTCATTGTATGCGACTATAATGTCTTGATCTTACTCCGAGCCGAAGCCGAGTTTGACACTGTCCAGTTGCACACTGTGGACATAGCCGCGGTACTTGACCTTTTTTTCCCCTGCAGGATACGCTAGCAGTGCGTCGCTTCGTAGCACAGAGGGGCGGTTCTCAGACACACCAGGTACCTGGCAGGTGAATATGCGGGTGAATATGTTGCAGCATTAATTAAAATAATTTAAAATATATCATTTGTCCTTTCGTTGTCCTATGACCACCACAACCTGGTGTTAGGAATGTGTGATTACACTTCAGCCAGTGTACTCACCGTGTAGAAATTACAAGGGATCATTGTGATATTCTACGATATTTTACGTTTATTTATTACATTTATGGCTGATGTAGATCCCTTGAAACTACGACCAGAGCCAGAAGTAGATATCAGAATGCCTTTTAAATGGAACCTACACAATCTTGTCATCACCAACGCTTGCTTTATATGACTAATACGACTGTTCTTTGCATCGTGGTTTATGATGTGTATTTGTGATATGTACTAGTCTGTTTCGTTAATTCCTCCTGTCCAGGCACTACCAATGCTTTAATTGAGAGAGATAAAAAGAACAAGTGAAGGAATAAGTGATTTTGTGAGTGAATGAGCAAGCACATATTAACCTCCAGAACCAGAAGTTTCTTGTTGACAACGTCTCTGACCATGATGGCCTTTTCTCTTTCATTGTTTGGGATGTTGTATCTCTTGATGTCCACCTCCATCTGTTGCTCCTCCAGATACAGCAGCAGCTGAAACTTCTCTGAGTAGTTCTCCCAGCTCAAATTACTTTCCAGCAAGGTCCTTCTAAACGGACAAAAGGAAATAAATCAAACTTTATGGCAGTGAATATATTGTAGAACAGAAGCTACATTACGTTTCCCTCAAAATGCATTTGCGGTCGCAAATTAGTTGTATAAAAAAGTAATTTCTAGAAGTGATATATTATGTATATATAATGTCCTATATATATAACAAACGTTAACATCACATGCAAAACACACCAGTGAGGTTAGGCTTTCCATAGTCCTTAAACCAGTGGGTTTTTTTGTTTCAAAAACTGAACTGAATTTACCTTGTATCTGAGAAGAAAGTAGACTGCTTCAGTGACTTGATGAGCTGGTTCATATATGCTGGTATTCTATACATTTTCAGCTCAACCACATTTTGTAGCTGCATCACTGACAGCCTGGTAAGAGGAGACAAAATGGAAAAGGTTGGATACATTAGTAGGAGACATACAGCATTTCAGTTTTTACATTTGTGTATACTTCTAACAGTGTGTTGAGGGAACAGTCATACCCCTCGGGTCGCTGTCCATCCACAATCGTGTAATCAACCTCTGGGGTCCAGGCAGGGAGGGAGCGAGGTTTGTAGGGGGCTATAGGCCCCAGCTCCAGTCCTAAAGCAGTGATACACTGAGCCTCAATATAGCGCACAATGTGAAACGCAGTGGAGGACGGTTCAAGGTCTGGTTTGAATTCAAAGGCCAGTGTAGCTGGATAGAAACCAACCAAACTGCAGCGGAAGTTAAGCTGGATTTCGTAGCTGTCACCTGAGAATAGAACATAACTGGTAATAATGTTTTATTGTATTTGTGTTGGTTTATTGTGTCCATAAATTCTCTCTCACTGGAGCAAAATGTGGCATCATGATATTTACATTACCTGGTTGTAAATGCAAAGGGTTTGTCTTGGTCACTTTGAACTCATCAGTCAGCGTGAAGTACCTGAGCCAGTGCAGTGGGGTGTAGTAGGTGAAATACACAGGTTTTGTTCCGGTGTTTTCCACTTTCAGCTTTACCACACACTGTTTGAAAAAATAAAATAAAAATTGCTTCACATTTGTACCACAAACAGCAATGGTTTTCTCTGTCATTCAGAGAACACTTGCAGTTTCATAACATTAATACCTCATATTCATCCACACGCAGGGAAAGTTTTCCGTTCTCAAACTGATGGTCAGAGTTGATGCAGATCCCGTGTTTGTCAGAGATGAACTGAGCCCTGTGGGTGCAAAAAAAGCAAATGTTATGACGCACCGTATTAAAGGCAGCAGAGTGGTGTGTGAGTTGGGAGATCACCACTAAGAACACACGGAGCCAAATTTCAAATGTACGCCTTCAATTAAACTGTTGTTTTTAAGCTGCGTGGAGAATTAATACAGGCAGAAGAGAAGGAGGCTGTAGTGAATACAAGACCAGTAACAGAAGTTAATGACAGTAAAGTGGTTGATGAGAAGCTGTATAATCCACATATTTCAGGACTGCCGTTGTTATCTCACTAGCCATCCTAGCTCCTGCAGTCTATGCTTACAACCTTACCCATTTCATTTCCTGTACCGTCTGCTTTTTGCCATGCCACACAGGTATATTAAGCTTGTTGTTGTGGGCCTGGATTCCAAAGAGGACCTTTTGTTTGTTGGTGTGACTTTTTTTAAATTACTTTTGCTTACTCTCTATAAAACAAAATTGTACTCCAGGTCCCTCTTTTATTGAGTTTCCTACAAAAAGTATTAAACATGTTCAGCATGAGAGGATTTTGGTATAGAAAGAAATAGTTTAGGAACTCTGTATGTGTCAAAAAAAAAAGAAAAACTGTACACACAATCTGCTCTTGCGGCACTCTTGTAGTGACAGGCAGAGGTAAAAAACAAATACGGACAAAATACTTTTGGAATCTTGATAATCACAAGAGGACTGTCGTTATTTGGTCATGTTACCTGTCTGTCTTCAGTCTGTTCATCAGAAGACCGGCCAGTCTTCTCCGGGCTCGAACTCCCGTCTCTGCGTCCTCTGCGGGACTGAAGGCCTGTACTGACCCGGGACCGGCCGCTCCATTCTGGTAAGGCTGAGGCTGATGGCCCCTGTGTGAATGCCACTGGTCCAGATAAATAGCTTTGACCTGTGGAGAGGATCACTCAAATCAATTTTGTCTTTGGATGGAAAACTCCACTATCAAGTAGCTGATTATATAATAATAATAATGGTATCCTCACCTGTTTTTAAAGGTACCTAAGCTGCATATAAATATAATATATATACGTGCATATAGATAAAAAAGCAAACTCTGCCCCAGAAAACCTGCCTTCAAATCTTAAATATTTTTCCATAACATTCAATAATTATAACATTTCAAATTTACAATCCACCAGAATATTGTTGTTTTGGAACCTAGATTTAAAAAAGTTAGATCTGAGTTATTATACTTTACATTGTATTACTGACCTTCAGTGCAACGTGAAATCGCTGTTGAATGTCAGCCCAGCTGACTACACCTTCTGGTTATTTATAGTGGTCAGATGTTTAATAGACTTATAAAAACCCACAATTTAGAGCAAATAAACTCTGAGATTAAATTTGTAAATGACAGTTCTAAATAAAGACACACTCAGTCTATATCCTCCCTACAGTAATGGTTTGTCTCATCTGTCACAACAAATCCAATTTGAATTATAATTAAGTGATTTTAAATTCTATGGAAATATCTTACACTGTATCTGACGATTGATTTTTGTTTGTTTGTTTGTTTGTTTGTTTTACCTTATATCTGACGATTGTGCCACAAAAAAAAAAAAAAATACAAAGTGAGAAAACTAATATTCATAATTATCATTAGCTATAATTGTTGAGAAAAAAGACTTGCCATCACTTACAGTTGAATTGAAATATTGAAATACTATTGAAACTACACTAAAGTAGGCTTAGGTGAAAGTGCATACCGTGGAGTTGAAGCGAATATTGTCTCCTCGTCTTTTGATTTTGTTGGACACTTTCAGGGCATAGAGGACTGAGCCGAAGTTTGGATCTTTGTTCCCTGCATTCCTAAAACAACCGCAGAAACATAAATAAATATCGTAAACATCTATAAAACTGTCACACACAAAGATCTCCTACGCAGTGAAGAACACCTCACCGGATCCTGAACTCATCGTTGTAAATGTCTCGGAGTTCAAGTCTGTCTGTGACGGATGCTCGATTAGTCTCCTTCAAAAACTCAAAGAAGTCCAGTCCGATCTGGCACCGCAAAGTTAACTTCATGTTCACCATGATCGAAAATCAAAACGATCAATATCCGCACAAGAAAGCGTCCGGGCTGTTACGGCTAACGCGGATGTAAACCTCATCCACTGACGGGATATCTTCGCACGTTAGAGGAAGTCCCGCGACTACCGATCGCTTTGAACTCACGGTCCGTCCACCCGGGCGGTGTCTGT
Source organism: Lateolabrax maculatus (assembly GCA_031216445.1). Taxonomy (NCBI): domain Eukaryota; kingdom Metazoa; phylum Chordata; class Actinopteri; order Acropomatiformes; family Lateolabracidae; genus Lateolabrax; species Lateolabrax maculatus. The sequence goes on from CM062201.1 coordinate 15,127,719, forward strand.
CCGTCTGTCTAGAGACGGAGCTGCGCCGCCGTCAGCGCCGAGAAACGAAACCTAACGCGCTGAAACTGCAGCTGATGAGCAAAGCGAAACTGCAAACAAATTAGATCACAGCCCGTGAACAGGCCAGCAGTATTTGCTTAGTGTTTGCTTTTATTGTGATTATTTTAGCCTCATGCGTCCTCTGTTATAACCAACCCTCAGAGGTACTGTAGCACATTACTATGATATACTATTATCGCTGCTTACCGGTAATACAAATACTGATGATAACAACAATAATCAGACAGATGTTAGCTCCCCCCACCCCTTTATTATTATACATTATAATTATTACCATGTTATTTATTTTAAAATGTAATTTACATTCGATATATGTACACACACATACACAAGATCCCAAGTGATTAAAAGCACAAAACTCTCATTTTCATCTTAGAAATATATATATTGCACATATTTTGTCATATTCTGTATTGTGAAACATTTTTTATTCCTATTTTATATTTACTTGTCTCCTACTTGTTACGCACCAATACACCACAGCAAATTCCTTGTATGTAGAAACCTACATGGCAATAAACCAATTCTGATTCTGATTGACACTAAAACTGGTTTCAGTTCTTTCAGTTTCATTTCTTTTCTTTTTACAGATAAAATCAGTGTTGACATCAAAAGTGGGCTTATCATTCACTGCACTGCAATCAATAAAAATGTCATTGGTCTAGAGATGTACATTTATAGAAAAGACTGATGACACGTATTGAGACAAATTCTTAAAACAGAGTTCTGACTCTTAATCGTACAAGAGGCAAGGCACATTTTTTTGTATAGCACCTTTCAACAAGGCAATTCAAAGTGCTTTACATAAGACATACTGTAAAAGGCATTAAGAAAAGAAACACAGGGCAATATTAAAAGACAATCTAAAAATTACAGTGCAAGATGTGGTGCATAAAAACTGAATGCTGCTCCTCCCTGTTTAGTTTGATTCTAGGTACAGCAAGCAGACCTTTCCCGTCTGGACGGTTCATAATTTAATTGAAGAAAATACTGGCACATCCAATCACTGATTTGTTCAATGCACCTACTCAGTGCTTGTATGGGACCATAGTCACCTGGTGATATCGTTATATAAATCAAATTAAATATATTTTGTTATTTTCTATAATATTACCTAGTGATGTTGTGAGCTAGTTGATGTTGAAGAGAAGAGGCCTGAGAATGGAGCCTTGGGGAACACTTTTTGTACGCTCAGATCTGTAATTACCAATCGACACAAAGTAGTCCCTGTCTTTCAAACAGGTTTTGTGAAGAAGGTGAATCCTAGCAGGTTGTGGTTGGCATGTGGGGTGCAGAATCTCTCTCTTGGCTCTGATGTCCCCCATGTTTTAAACTCTTTTCAGGTGGGGGCTGAGGTGGCTCTTTTGAGGTTTCTGGCGGGTTATGTTATGTCTTGTCATTGTTTTGATCCCTCTTGTCTCTTGTCCTTGGCAGAGGGAACAGATGGCTGATGCAGGAAGTAAATAGGTTAGACGTGAACAATTTTACTCCTGACTGGTTATTCTGTTTTTGTACACTTTGTTGTTGACGATGTTTGTTGCTAGTTCTCCCTTTTACTCAACTCAACTCAACTTTATTTATATAGCACCTTTCATACAAAAATGCAGCCAAAAGTGCTTCACCCAGGGGAAGCAGCTCCCCTTTCCCAGGGAAATTATACTTGCACCAAAACAGTTACAGATATACTTGTGGATATATTGACTGACAGGCAGCCCTCCTGTTTCTTACTAGGCTTATAATTATAGCGTCGTCAGCAGACCGCAAAATCATTCCTCTCTGTGATTATTCCAACATTTATTTGGGTATAAGACAAAATAAAGTGTTTGTTGTATAACAAATGACATGCTTTTAGATAAGATGGTCTGCCTTGTGTCTGAGTTAAAAAAACATTTGTGACTGCACACTTTGTTCCCAGTTTCTCATCCAGTCCTTTATTCATGCTTTTTTTAATGTTAAGTACTGGGGCTTAGGATGTGTTAGCGAGGTCTGCTGGTTCCGTCAACAGGGGTCCAGATGATGCGAAATCACTCTCCACTGTGGGTTGTAGATCAAAGGTAGACAGAGAGCCAAAACATCCCTTAGTCTAAGGACATTTTTTGGACAAAGGAAAGACATATAGTACAAATTACGTGTTAGTATGTGTGAATGCGCATATTACCAGAGGTTCGGTGGGTACACTTCAGTCAATGTATCTTCCTTTTCCTCTGCATCAGAGACTGTAATGCCTCGGTAACCCCCTTCTTTGGAGCAGTAATGGATAAATCTAAACAGAGAAGTCAGTGAAGAAGACATGTAGGAGTTAGAGATGTATTTCTTCCAAGCCATCTTTCTCCACTGAAAGAGAATTAGACTGATAAGGGCTTATAGTCTTACTTGTTCCATATTTCATCAGTTTTCAAAACTCTGGGGTCTCCAACCACAATCAATAAGGCTCGTGCTCGGGTCATTGCCACGTTGAACCTCTGAGGAGATAGTTTCAATCAATAAATCAATAAATATATTCTCATGAATATGGAAGTGTTTGCAGCAAGGTGCTCAGAATACTAAAAGGAGCATCTAATTTACTGTGCCGATCTTGCACAAATACTATTATTATATTATATATATTGTTCTTGTATTATTGTGTGTTTGTGTCATGTTTCTCACCTTCTCATCATTAACAAAGCCTAGAGTGGATCGTTTCTTGTGTGCAGTCAGTTTGGGATTGCTGCGCACTGTAGACGCCAGAATCACGTCGAACTCTTTACCCTGGAAATTCTCCACTGACCCAATCTGTGAAAAATAAAAATGCAAGGTCGGTTAATGCAGTTCCAAAAATCTGATTTGCAACAAATCAATAATCATTTTCTTTCCCTACCAGTATGTTTTCCAAGTTTTCCTTCTTGAGATCTTTGTCCATCTGAAGGGCATTCTGGATTTTTTCCACCTGAAAATGTATTTTGGGCAACAGGGGATTATTGTTTTGTTGTATGGCGCTAGGCCTCTGCGAAGAAACGGCGGCATATCTCACTTGCAGTGCGATACCCAGGTTTGTGAATATATATTCATGGACTTGAAATACTACTACTGACAGACTCACTTGTTTTCTGTACGGGGCAATGATGCCAATTTTTCTTGGTTCAATTTTGGTCATACCCTTTTTGTGATGATAATCAACAAGGGCTTTTAGGTATTCCTTCAACACCTCCACCTCTGCCATGTTGTAAACAGAGGGACTGTCAGCATCACGTTCATCAGTACCTGCCACTCCATGGAAGATCAAAGGGAAACCCTGAGACACAGAAAGAGAAATGAGAATAGGGTTGTAGAGAGAGAGAAAGAATTGGTGTGTGCGTGTGTGTGTTTGTGTGTGTGTGTGTGTGTGAGCATGTGTGTACATTACTTTCTTAGGCAGGCATTCCCATTTGCAGTATGAACTGCATTTCTTTTTGTGAGCATAAGACTGAAGTTCTCCTTTATAAAATAGCTCATTGGGGATTTTCAAAATTGTAGGATGGGACCTGAGAGAGAGCGAAGAGGAAAAGAAGACCACTGAAAAAATATGAACTAGGGACTAAGTTTAGAAAAAGCATGCTGAGATATCAAAGAGTGGCTTAAAAGTAACACTGTGAGAAGATGAAGCAACAGATTTAAGCATCACCACCCCCACACCTGTAATTCCTCAGTAATTTGGTGACAAAGCGATTGTTGAAGCCATATGTCTCATGTGACTTGTAAAGGTTGATGTCCCTCATCAGACGCTCCAACAGGGACACACCTGTACAGAGTAAATGTCTTCAGGCAGTAATAGACAGCATTCAAATTTGGAAAGTTCAAGATCTGTTGAGTTAGTAGCTCAACAGACTTTCAACTTTCGCTATTATTTTAAAATTTTGCATTAAATAAACTTTTGATACATCAAACACCATGTATTACTGAAACTAGAATGTCACACACCCTAAAAGTGTTTAAAAGGTATACACAGTGCTCACCCATGCCATGTTTCGCTGCCATTCTGGACGTGATGATGGGGCCTAACTGTTTAGGGTCTCCAGCCAGCACTACCTGGCATCTCTGTGGTTTCAGTAACCCTGCGGAGCAAACGCAGAAACATTTAGGACACGCCTCATAGGGAATATCAAATACTCAATGTTAAACACCTTGCTTTGTCACCTGCTATAGGGATAATACACTCTGTTTCTGCAGCTTGGCCTGCCTCATCTACAAAGATATAAGTGTAATGACCTGGATGAATCCCTCCAGTCACTAACCTGCAGAGAGAGAGATACAGCAACTCTTAATATTTAGACAAAGGAATTGCAATTGTAGTAACAAGTGCTTTTTGACATGAGGATTCAGTTACTTTCTTGCATTGAAACCAGTTGGAACAACTTACAAAACAAAACATTGTAATAACAACTGCATTGGTGGTTATTTTGAGTGTCCATGTTAGAGGACAGTGTGAGCTGAAGATGTTATTTATAAAAAAATGTAATGTATAAAAATTACACTCAACATAGTACTAAAATTAAACTTTTCTGCTTTTATGCATGTTGACTCAGTGTCTGCTTATGTTAGCCAGGACGATACGAGGAACACTAAGCCACACTACTGAGCCAGCATACACTTGACCGCAATACCGGGCACATCTAAATGGCTTGCAGGCATCGTGCCTTTCCTGCTGTGAAATGTCAAAATATGTGTTCTGTTCTGTATCTGCTGTGAAAAATCCTTAGAGGCTATTTAAAGAGAATTATAACAAGCATGTTTTTGTTGTAAATGTAATCGTATTTTGGAAATCCGAATTCAAATGGTAATTCATTGCATTAGTTACTGTACCTTCCTGCAGTTAGCAGTGTGGTGACCATGATCCTATACTTCATCAGCTCCGCTTTAGGGGGAATCTCAAGTGTGTTTGTGCGGCGGTTCAGGTTGCAGAAAAACTATACCACACAAAGCACACATAGATATACAGTTGAAATTGCGGTATGTGTGACATGCTAATGTCTAGGTGTGTTTATTTTTGAGGAACTGAGTCAAAAAAAAAAGTAGAAAAAAGAATCCAGACCTTTCTATTTTTGGAAATATTTCTCACAGGGCAGCTCAGGGAGTAAAAGCGATACACCTGGTGGTGGTTTATCTTTTCTTCCAGAATCTTCTCACAGAGATGATCAGTTGCACTGTTGGAAGGAGCGCAGGCCAGGATGTTGCACGAAGCCTGGGTTTTCATGATCTGCTTGATGGCTCCCACCAAAGTCACTGTTTTACCTGACCAATACGTGTAAAAATATATTATGTAAATACAATTAATAATTAAAAATCAGGGGGGATTCACACACGCATGCACATACAGTACCTGTGCCAGGTGGACCGAACACTAGGTAAGGGGCAGGTTTTGCGGAACCAGCCACAATGTGTTGAATGGCCAAGTGCTGCTCCGGGTTGTTCTCGAGCTCTGACAGCCTAATGACAGAGAGACAGAGGTGAAAAGGAATATCAGAGCTGTAAGTGTCAGTGTGTAAGGATCAGGTCCTTTGTCCCTTATTTTGGCCACGCTCCAACCCCAGTACTCTGTTTCAAGGAAAATCAAAATTTTAGAGACCGATGGGATAAAAGGCACACAAACTCAATAAGGCAGTGCTAAAGTACTTGTTATACCACGTGTTGAATTTTCTCTCTGGATTCTTGACCTTGAGTGGACATTGATGTAATCTGACCTTGGTAGATGTGAATGATGGGAAGACGATTGTCCAGTGGGGAACAGCACCTCTTTCAGTTTGTGCCTGTACACCAGCTCTACTGCTCTGTGCTGGATACGCAGGGGTATACGGTTGATGACGAAGTTAACACTGAACCTCATGCCATCCTTGAACTGACTCAGGAACCTGCATTCAAATTCACAAGTAGTCATGTGTGGTATTATAGACTGAACAACTTAACAAATTAAATTGGTGAGCACTGTTTAAGAAAGAAACAGCGAAATCCAGAAGCATTTTAGTGCCTTGTCTATACAGTACTAGAAATAATAGTAAAATAATAATACTTCTACTCTACCTCAGAGTTTTAGGGGACTTAATCCCATCTAACCCCTTCTTGCTTATACTTGTATGTTCTTACTTTGTGTTGAATTTCAGGTAGATCTGCTTCGCATCCACATGATGGACCCAGCCTTTGTAAATATTATTTTTTAAAACTTTTGACTGGTCTACAGGAGTCACCAGCACCTGGTTCCCAGACAGCCTCAATGAAGAGTTCTTAGAGACATCTGCAATCTGCAAAAGGACACAAAATTGTTGTGTAACTTACTGTTTCAACCTGAGTTGTTGAGCTGAAAGTTCCCGCCAAAGCACCGTTAGTTGTCAGTCTGTATGTCTTAGTGTGTGTGTGTGTGTGTGAGAGAGAGAGAGAGAGAAAGAAAGACACACATCACCTGTAGAATTAAAATGTTTGTGTTGCTTTTGTGTCTGAACATGGGCGCAGCATCATTAATGCATTTCCCAATCTCTGCCTTCAGCTGGAGCTCCTCAAGATGCAGAAGCAAATGGTACCTCTGGGAGTAGTTCTTCCAGTTCAGAGGTCTTTGCAGGTCCCTAAAGAGATCCCAGTAACATGAAAATTTGGATAATTTCTACAGGCATAGCAAACAGTGTGCACTTGTAACAATAGTCCACTGTATTTCCTGCCTTTGTGGCAGTATTTTACCTACTACAGATCAGCCAGGGAAACCTTGAAACTTTCCCCATCAGAGTTTATAATCTTGCATATACCCTACAAAGTAAAGTACCCTTAACCCTGTCCTTTTTCTGCACATAAATAGTTGTCAGTCATAAAAATAGTCAAGACAACCCTTAAGACAAGACACAGTGTCCGTTTAGCTTGATATGTAGTATTTTCATCCACTGTTTATGTAATATTAACAGCTCAGGGTGGAGTGAGACTATTTTAAAAAGGAGTCTTTAACAGTAATTATAGACTCATTTTCCTTTTCTTGAAAAATAAAGAAAATGTTACCTGACATATTGCCCTGGTATGTGTGTTTGTTAATGAACATCAATATTTACAACATGCCACAATGCCAGAGTTGGTTTACCTTAATACAATAAATTGAATTAATATAAATTATGTTCACCTTTTCATTTAGTATGTGTGTGTACGTAAAAATACATACTTGTTGGATTTCCTGAAGTCTTTTATACTGTTGGGCATCGAATAATTCTTCAAAGGCACCACAATCTTAAGCCACATCAATACAACACTGGTCAAAAAAGACAGAACACAGGACAGTGACTTACTGTAGGTGACTAATACTGGTGTCTAGTGCAATCTGCAGTATGTAAATTGGGATGAGTAACAGAGTGTTGACCTTGAATGGAAACCGTCAGAGGGGAACCAGGAGACAACATAACTGAAACAGTAACTCAGGAATTCTTTCACATTCAACCTTTTCGAGGTAATTTCTGTAAATTTCATTTCTTAAATGGGCCACGAGAGAAGGTATTAACCAACAGATTCTCAAATCTGTAACGAGCCACAAAAAGTACTGTATTGGATGATCTCATAAGTAAAGCTGTACAACATAATCAACACACTACATGAATATTACATGATATAAACTAAGTTGTTATACCCTTCAGCAGGGGTCGACATCACAGTCTCGAGGTCACACATTGTTGTGGCTGTGGGCAGGAGCTCTTCACTATGAGATGTCCGATGTATGACTTCCAAGAGGCGCATAATTTCAAATTTATCTGAGGACTGCTGGCATGTTTTAAACTTAAAGACCAGTAACTGTTCATAGAAGCCAGCATGGTCAGAGTAGAAATGGACATTGATTTTATATGTCTCTCCTGGAAACATGAGAGAAAAAAAGGTGAAGAAATTAGGTATATAAGCAGTAATGTTACTTTGTGAAATGTGAATTATAATTATAGATATTTCAGACCCTTTCTAAAATCGCTTGTCATTTATTAAGAAAGAATACCACATGAAATCACAGTAACTGTAATTTTTTCTTACATATTGGATTCAGTATTTTCATTGTCAAACCACTTATTGTGTTGTAACAGTTTCTTGCTGACGCACAGTCTGGTGGAAAAGTAACTTGTCTCAACTGGATAGAAAATGACACATACTTTAATTATGCAAAAGAACAGTCAGTGAAGCCTGATGTCTCTGTTATGACTCAAGTTTTTTGTCTCTCATTCTATAACTGTTGTTATTGAATTCCCCTTTTGATTTTTTTAGGTTGAGCCTGTTTTGGTTTCACTAAATCCTCGAGTCAAGGTACAATTATGTACAGTAATTATCTTGGCTGTTTGTGTTCTTTCTCCTTATGAATCCACAATTAAGAAGAGTGTACATGATATGGACAGTTGTTTGACATTGCTTATTGTCACTGGTATCAATATCCAACAACCACTGAAAACTGTATATGTATATTTTGTAGGTGGGGCATATGATTTTGTGCGTTTTTGTCATACCTGGTCCAAGGATGTGTTGCTTGACAGTCTTGATAATGTTTCCATGACAATCTCTGACAGTGAAACTGTTTTCTACGAGCGCAGAAGCCCGAAAGGTTAAATAAACCGTTTTGACACCAGAGTTCTTCACAGTGAGAGGCACAACTTTCTGCTGGGCAGGAAACATGCAAATCACTGCAGCCATGAGCAAATGCATATCCACACACACACAAAACTCACACAAAAGGACCCCTTGCTACCCACAATCCCCATCACACGCATTTTCTTGGAGCTATTAAAAAGCATGCTTTGTGAAATGTACCTAGATTAGAATTAAGGCCATAAAAGATGTGTCTATTGCATTAATATAAGAATACTGGGCCTGTGTAGGACTGAGCTCAGACAATACAATACAATGTTTGGAACTATGAGACCTAAATGTTGAGTGACAAAAATGTTATTAATCTACACTAGCTGGTTTACTCAGACTTAATACAAATGTTTAAAATGATGGTATTATTAGTATTATTAATTAATGATCTCACAAGTTCCTCAGCTTGGTAATTACATGGCACGGCTTATTAGTCATGACTGTCTCACCTTGTTCTCATACACAGTGAGGCAGATCTTCTCTTCTGTTGACGCAGGGTCTGAGGTTACTGTGATATCATATTTATTGGAGATTAGCTGTGCCCTGTGTTGTTGGATGACAAGTAATACAACAAGACTTGTTTGAAATTATATCATGCATAAAGTGGTCTGCCAAACATGTGCAGTACTTCTGTTGCCAAGCTTTTTAGCATTATAGAATTTAGGGTGTACGGCCATTATCCCTCCTGCCTTCAGTACTAAACCAATATCAGATAAAGAAATGCAGCCTGCTGAGATACAGTAGAAAGAATGTAAAGGTCAGCAAGCACAGAAGACAAGCAGATGCACAGTGAAGGTTGAGAAAGCAACCATTCAGGGTGGCTCATGTTTTCACGGCCTTTGAGCACACCAGAGGAAGTTTGGTTAGGTTTGAAGAAGTTATAAAGATAAGAAGGGGAGAAATGGGTCAACAGCCCACTTGTCTAGATTATTTTTATCTTTGATATTTATGTCATTTTTACAAGGTTCTGCAAAACTAAAGTAAATCATATTATTTCTATTATTAATGCTATTCTTGTAACCAATATCATCCTTCATCAGGGTTTGTAAATTGAAACGTTGGCTGGAGTTAGGAAAAGTTTTAAAAATCTATGTCACACCAATCAGGTTGAAGCGTTGTGATGTTCTGTATGTGAGCACTTCAAATACATTTAGAAAAGGATCATTCGAACTACACTAAACTTTTTGTATTATTGGTAACCTTAGTAATAGAATGTCATGAAACATCAATAGTATGGTACCTGTGAATATCAGTAATTACAACTTTGAATCTGTCTGAGCTTTGGAACTATAACGAAAGCTATAATGCTGCAATGAGCTACAATAAAAGCTTTGTTACCTGTATTGCTGAAATGAATGTGCCATTTTCAGACGGGCTTGAATCTTCTTCCGGGCCTGCTGAGCCATCTGTGATTCATCGGATGTATTTTGTGGCCCCTTCAGACAACCAGATTTCCCTTGTCCTTTTTTCTGGACAGACTGTACTGCAGGCCGCATCTGAGGCTGCTGTCGCTGCTGGTGGAGTGAGCTCATTTGGTCTTGATGGTACTGAAAAAAAAAGGATCATAAACCCTCTGTATGAATATAATTATACTATGAGTTATGATTATAGCAAAATCCCTAAATCCTGTGTGCTGGCATTATCATATAATCAGTCATGTGATCCTCTAGGTTTTGGCTTTTTATAGTCTCTTAGACTCTGAGCTCACTTATTAACTACTGAAAGCAACAAGAAGTCACTCCTAGGTTTCTCCTACCCTGCAGTCAGTACACTTAACCCCTAAACATAATATTGTTAAAAAGGTAAAGGCATTAGCCTTAGCAACACATGCATTGATTTTTATAAGTGAATAATAATAACTTACTTTACACCGGACAACAGGCAGCAGCATGGGACAGTAACTTGATTAAGTGAATTTAAAGTTAGGTCCTGATTTGAAGATACACAGATTCCCAGTGTCTGAGTGTATCTTAGCAACAGCACAAGTGTTGAAGCGTAGCGCCATGTTTGTAGTTCTGTTCTGTTGTAGTTCTGGCATAAACTCGCCTGTTCAATAATAACTCGAGAAATGTCTGAGCGAAGTTTGTGTTGGTTTATTTTTTGGGCCGTTCATTTCAGCTGAGGGCCATGTAGCCACACTTGATTTCAACTGCCCGTGAAACAGGGTGAAAAACCCGAAACGACAAGAAAGCTCATTTTCCCCATGGCCCAGAAAGAACTACGATGGTGTTTGGTGATGGTGATGTTTTTATTTTTTAATTACTATTTCAAAACTCAAGTATAATAATCATAAACGTACTTTAGTGTTGAACTATGATGGGAAATGACTGAAAGCTTCTGGCTTATGATTGACTCACTTTTAAATTATTATCATTATTATTATTTTTATTTACATTTGAACTTTGACCACTAGGGGGCATCGCAGACTAATTTTTACTCAGTCTATTTAAGCAGACACCACTGGCAGTCTAATGTTCATATTTTTCGTTGTCTAAATAGGTCTACAGTTTTAACAAACTGTACGATATGGTTGCCTGCATGATTTCTTTTGTTATTTATTCGTTAGGCAGTGTGTTTGGAGTGCTATATAAATTAAGTTTAATTTGATTTGATTCAGTTTGGTCTCTTCAGACATTATAGCTTCTCTGGAAGGATTTACATCATGTCTGCATTGCTTAATGGGCTTAAAGTGGCTATAATATTTATGTAAGATGTGTGTTTGTTTTGCTGTGATATATTTATTATATCTGTCAAGTTTTGCCTGTTAAATATAGTATATTCAATTATAGGCCTACTATATATTAAAAAGAGATCATCAGTTGCTGATAGAATATAATTGTCACATTGTACAATCAGTAGTAAAATCAATTACACCAAACACAACTGAAAAAAGAAGAAGATATGTAACCTGTCAAATCAGGTTAGATGTGTTTTATGGTTTTATGTTGTGGCATTAAACAGTTAGCAGAGGGAGGATTTTATAAGGGAAGGAATTTTACCATGATAATTATTATGATATTATTATTTTATATATACCTATTTTATAGGTTTAGCTCATATTTATAATTTTCAAGATTCAAGATTTCTTTACTGTCATTTCACAAAGTACAGTCAAACTAAGTGTGCAGAAATATGTAAGTAGGTGCATATAAATAAAAATGGTTTTAAGAAAAAGCAAGGACAAAGTGAGGTAAAATTTGTGTTGTACAATATGCGCAATAGTTCCTCAGGAGCAACACTAGAGGGTTCAGTAAGTCTCATGCTGGTTGTGAGTTTTGGGTTTATGAGGGGTTAGTTTGTGTATCTGAGTGTAGGAGGTGTCTACGGATGACTCTGAAGAAAGTTTGGAAGTGGCCAAATGAGGATTAAGAGGAACAGGGGTTTGGGTTTGTTTGACACAAAATCTGCAAAAGAACCAGAGGTGTTTGTTTATGCTGATCAGTGTTGGTGCTGTGCGTGTGTCTGTTTGTGTGTGTGTTTCTGTCAGCCTCCCATCTGTCTGCCTGTCCATGTTTGTGTTTGAAGCTGAATTCTGTCAGGCTGCATGATGACTCAGCCGTCCAGATTGTCTTACTGTACAATCTGTCATCAGTGACTCAGAGATCATCTCGCTGCCCTGGCGGCTATGACCCCGCGTTAGCCAGAATCACACCCAGACAGCAGAACTTGTGCGTTTCTGCATGTGTGTGCCCCTGATAGCAGTGTGCCTGTGCAACTGTTTATCAGACGACATGTCGATGCGTTGTGTGTTGGTGTGCGTCTGTGTCAATGACCCAGAGAGACAGCAGGGCCAAGAAATGACTTAAACGGCCACAGCTGCATTTCCATGGCAACGGGGTGTTTTAATGGAGGGACATTATGGGCTAGAGAACAGGGTAATGACCGCTCTGGCCGTTGGAATGCCTTGATCTTATCACCATGGCGAGAGGGGATGCTCCCACTTTCTGATGGTCTAATAGCCCCTGCTCTCATAGACAGGCAGCCTGGGCCACTGAGGTCACCTGGAAACACAGGACCACCCCTCCCACACACACACTGGCTCACACACACACAAACGCAAAACCCATAATGCTGCTTTTCTCACCTTAGCTGTGTCCAGTTTTCCGGCGATGTGCTGTAGATCTGGTTAAAGGGTCTTACTTATTAACACGCGCAGCATGTAGCAAGTATATTTGTGATGGAAATGTAATCAAAGGGCATTTCTTCCAGGAGAGGAAGAAACAAGGGAATGGATGAGGAGAGAGCAGAAGAGAGATAAGAGCTTGTTGAAAACCTGTTTGTAGAAGAATGGCCTGTCACTGTTTTGGCACCCTCACACACTCTTGTACTCGCATACCCTCCCGAGTCTCACATAGCACGGCGGAGTGTATACACGGACAAATCCTATAAGTCCATTTGAATACCACAACAGTCTTCTTCTAATCTGTTTGTTTGAAATTTGTGATGAATCGGCAATTTTCAACAGACCCAACGCAAGCCTTATCCACACCTATTTGTCCATGTTAAGGGTTGAGTTATTTCTCAACACGATTGGTTGGATGCCAGTGGAGGAGTGTGTGAGTGTGTGTGTGTGTGTGTGTATGTGTGTGTGTGTGTGTGTGTGTGTGTGTGTGTGTGTGTGTGTGTGTGAATGCTCCTCTTTATCTCACTCAATGAGTGAGTAGAGGTTGGCTGTAAGGCTATCTGTCCCTCTCAGACACCCAATCTGTCTCTGTCACTGTGCTTGCAACCCGCACACACACACATACACACTCACACACTGTGACGTTACCTTTGTAAGATGCTTATATTGCACCAGTGCCACGTTATTGTGTATTTAATACTAGCCAGACTGAAAAATGACAGTAATGACTAAAGTGAGTAGTTTTTCAGTTGGACTTAGTTGTAATTAAATTACAAAATCTTGATCCAAGTTGAATTTTTCAAAGTCCCCCTCTCTCTGTCTCTCTCTGGCATGACAGGCAGACAGACAGTGCTCAGGGTGAGAGCTGCGCCTGTACTGAAGTGTCCCATTGAGTTTGCTGAAGTGGACGTATCTCCTACCGTCCCTCCTCGCATCTCACTCTTTCCTGGATCCAGACAGGGCTGATCGCCACACTCATCCTGCCTTCCTCACACCAGAGAGGCCTCTCTCTTCTGGGCTCAATCCCACACTCAGACCCCCTCAACCACACAATCCTCCTTATAGTTGTCAGAGTGCTGCGTGATGTTCAAGGTAATGATCTTGTGTGTGAGGACTGGACAGTTGATGGCGATGGTGATGATGTTGACAGAAATATTCATGCAACAGCTAAAGATACTGCTAAGTCTGAGACAGTAAAGACACTATCCACCGTCTGGTTCTTCATACATGTTTTAGGACCTATAAAAAATATTCTGCTTGGAAAATATTACCTGTGCCTGATATGACTTTTCCACAACAAAAGTTTAATTACCTCGTTAACATTCTGAAAATTACATCTACACCTTTTCTGTAATTGAAAAATCCAGAATCTATGAACAAATTTTGTTTATTTAAAAAATTTCAAGTGTAAGTACTGGACACAAGATGTCCCTTCCTTCACTGAAAAGCTCCAAGCTTCAAGTATCCACATCACACTTGTGTATGTTGCATATTGATTGATGACTGGCTTCCAATCTAGTTTTGATTTCACAAAATCATGCTTGTAGGTAAATTCAGATTCAAGGTGAGCACAGAAAAAAATTCCTGCCTTAGCAGATTAATTTAGAAATATCTTTTTAGTGTCAAACTCTGCACAAACATCAGCCTGCACAGCAAATCTTTAAACATCCAAATGAATCAACAATAAAAAAACACAATTTTGAGTGGAAGGGGACTTTAGGAAAGAGTGTGGTGCATCAGATCAACTGCTCATGCTGCACAGTACCACTATCAGGTTTATGTTCCAAGTTCTGTCTAAAGTAGTGGTCACAAGTGCAACGTAACACATCACACTTTACGGTATAAAGTTGAATTTATGGGCTGTCCGTTCTCAGATGCAAGGATGAATGTGAATAATCCACACAACACCTATTTATCAAATATTGCTCAAGTCAAGTGTCATTTTGAATCAGTTACTTATGTGTTGGATAGATGTATCACCTTCGGCTGGACTTGTGACAGATGTTTTTTATAAATTTCTTGATGTTGAGCTCGATGTTGCTCACATAATGTGATGTATGAACACATACTATATACTACCCCTCTAAATTACAGTCCATTTTTGATTGGATTCAGTTCAGCTGTAGCTTCCAGTCACTAAAGAAATTAGCAGCTACGCCAGCTAATGCCTTTTAACGGATCATATCATACCATTGTATCATGTATGATCCAACAGTAAATATGTGACTTAAACAAACAACCAGAGATAAACTAACTTAAATCCAACTGAGGGCTTGTGATTTGTGATATTGGGCTATGTAAATAAAACTGACTTGACATGACTGACTGCCACTGGTTGTGGCCACAGCACGAATGAGTGCACTGTCAGCTGTGGCTGGCTCAAACATAGCTTCTACACTGTATTAATATAACCATCTATTGCTGTGACGGAAGTTTTTAAGAGGTGTAACACTAACTACATGCAGGCGTTGTGATTGTGCTGCGAAATGACATGGCTGTGCTGGCTGAGCGTTTAAGTGAAGCTACTGTATTCTTGAACTCCTGCGGTGTATTGAGAACACATCTGCCATATTTGACATAAGCAACTTAATGAGATGTAACGCAAAACTTATTGTGAGGTAATGCAGAAGATGTTCAGTGGACAAAAATCCCACCATGACTCTTTGGGGGCTCCGTTGACTCCGCTTTATTACACAAGCAGATGTGTAATTTCAATTTTACACCAGGATGAAAACATAAAAATACATCTGCAAGCAGTATTGCGTGAGGTCTGCCCATGAGACAAGAACAAATAGATCTTTGAAAAACTGCAACTGTCCAGCTCCACTATGCACACACACGCTATATAATAATCGCTGTAATTGATCCCCTTGCTTGTATTTTACATTTGTTTTAGTATTTCATCCCCAAAACAGTCTCTTTTTTAAACTCTCTTTTTAAGAAGAAAGAGCTATGTTACCAACATTTACCATTTGTAAAGTGACTGTAGGACTGGTTCACCATACCTAATGAAGTGATAATCAGATAATCAGTTGAATTTCAGGGCTGGAGGCTGTGACTGTGATGGATAGTCCTGGTGATGATATCTGCCGTGTGTTTTTGTGTGTACAGTGTCCTTGCATGTATAATCATGATGCGTGTATACTGTAGCTGCATGTAGTGTGGTCTGGCGGTGTATATTGTTGTGAAATGGAGTCATGTTTATTGATTTGTTTACCAGGAGTAGGAGGCTTTCAAACATACACAGCTTTCGTTCCCTCTCCCTCACTCTCCCTCTTTGACTCTAAACTATAGGGTGAGAGAGTGCGTTGCAGCAGCTGGATGTTCGCGTGCAGGGTGGCCATATTGTCAGATTCCCCCGACCAGCCACAGACACAAACCCCCTTCAACATCACCTTCCCTTAGAGTGTGCAACTCCATCAGATTTCAAGTTCCTCGTGCTGTTGTGGTAAACAGCTGTTGGTGTCTGCTTTAGTGTTTGATAAACACATTAGACTCTTGTTTACTCTCCCTTAAACTATCCCGGTTCAAACACTTGATAGAAATGGAGCTCCAAACCAGCAATGAAGATTTGAGCATCATTATAGTTCTGTCAATAGTGAGAACAAACTCATGCTGCCCAGATGCATAAAATGCCTGTAAGTCATGTACATTTTTTACATTTATCAGTATTGAGTAGCCATGATGAGGATAGCCAGGTATTTATCATGAAGAGCCTTTAAGTAGCCTTTCATGAGCTAGTTTCAGTCCATATATAGAGTATGTGTGTTATGTGGTCTAAATGTGTGTTTACACGTACAGTGTGCATGCGTGTGTGCATCCTTTTTATATATATACATGTGTTGGATGGATGATCTGAATGTACACCTAGTACTGTGAGGCTGGTGCTGCTGCCTGCCCCCACAGCGTCTGCACGAGATGACTCAAAACACTGTCAGTAGTTGGCTTTGGTTACTGGAGGAGGTTGTGGATACAGCAAAATACTGCAAAAACCAGGTGTGGTCTGCCCAGCCTTCCTGGCTGACAGTGGGTATAATTAAGATACCCCAACTCCTTTAGGCATTGCGACACCAATATGATGTGACTGCTTCCCTTCTCTCTTGAGCTTTTGTCTGTAATTGGGAAGATGGTTGGTACTATTGTCCTTCATATGACAATATATAACATATGTTACACATACGTTTATTTTTGTTGAGGATATTAGAATGAATGTTCATTATTGTGTTGTTTTTATATCCTATTGTTGTGTCTTTATGGCTTGTTACATAAAGCCATATTCAGTAGAATTTCCTATTTAAAAAAAAAAATTACTTATTACTAATATAGAAAAAGATCTAATTTGTTTTACCTTTCACATTATTTATTTGTTGCATTTATGTAATTGGAATACGCCAGATTTAGCTCATATTTCAAAATGAAAGGTCAAATCTGTGTTAACAAAGTGCAGAAATCAACAGTGACTGTAAAACCTCTCATCTATTGACATGGAATGGAATAAAATTCTAGATATATGAGACCAGGTTCCAAATTTAGGTCTTGTAGCATTCGTATTAAAGCTGGGTTAAGCCTGTGTGAAAGCTCTATTATACTTGATTGAATTATCTCCTTACAGAGTGTGGGAGGCCAAAGCATAAACAAGTCACTGGGACAGGGACAGATGAGTTTCCTTCTGTTGTTTTTGTTACACCAGCACTTTATTGTAAAACTGAAATGATATTGTTCCCGTGGCAGCTCTGTGTAAATGTTTTGTGCGCAGTATTCCTCCATTTCATGCCGAGCGCTTTCTCTGTTTACCACTGTTTACTGAGCGACTGAGGCTACTGTACTGTGTCCTTGCTCTCGATCAGCTGTCTCAGTGCTGGTAATAGGTGAAGCCCGGTCGGGGGTAGTGTGGAGGCTTGTAACTGCTGCACTGGGCTGCAGGCATCAGCATACTGAGCAGACATACGAAGCGAAAGATAATCCAAGGATTCTGTAATTCTTGGCTGGACCAATTTAAGTGCCAACAAGAATATACAGTATATTCCGGGAAGATGAGCAAGAAAATGAAAATCGGAGAAAGCGGCACCTCAAAACACAAACAGCACAGTCTCCAACATTCCACATGGAGAGTGTTTGTTTGTGTGGTGTGAGTTTTGGATTCGTTGTACGAGTGAATTTATCTTTCTTGTTGTATCTTTTAGTGGTTTGTTATTAAAGGTGAGGAGTATAGGAGACTGGGAGTGGGACGTTGGCTCCAGTGATGTGGTAAACACATCTACACCACTCTAAGCAACAATAAACACATAGTTGTGAACATGTTTAAGAACAGGTAGACCCTCCATTAGATGCTTTACCCTTTCACCCATTTCCCACTTAAGCGGCTACGGCCTTATGTTATTTTTTGTTCTGAGTTTATACCTTTTAAAGTTGCGTCTGGTACAGCAGTTGTTTTTCCCCCATGGCAGAAGTTTGAGGAGTCAGAGAGTACAACCCTTTGGCGCAGTATGTGCTGATTAAAAGTCACAGGGATGAGTTGAGTTTTGGTTTGATTGTGTGTGCACGCTGGGATGGTTCAGCACTATCTATCAATGTCACTCAGGTAGCCATGGTATCACTGTTAGTGTCAGCATCAGTGTGTCAGCTGGTATCACTCACTGGTATCTATGTCTGTGAGGCCTACACAATTTGACCCTGACCCTGTATCTCTCCTGTTTCCCACACCTCTGTCTCTCGTTGTCTGTATGTGTGTGTGTGTCAGTGTGTATTGTCAGCCCAAACCCCCAGATTCCCTGGTATGTTGGTGGAATTTCGACTATTTTACCAGGTCACTGTTGTTTGTGCCTTGCGAGGTGTGTCTGTAAATTCCCACACAGGGAGGGAGATAAACACACTCACACTGTCACACTCATATACAAACCTCATCACATGGCATCCCACACCTTGTACGGTGAAGAATTCACTGCGACTAGCCGTCTAAATGTCCGACTCAGGTTCGGCACCTACACTCTTTGTTCTTAAAACCCTCATGGTGGCTGTCTATGAGTCGAACCTGTGGAATATTCTGCTATCCAACGCTGGGCTTGACTTCTGGGCTGGCAGTGAGCGAGTTATATCACAAGATAAATTAGGGATGACAAATTGGTGCTGTGTCAGGTCACAGAGGCTTTAGTACTCATGGAAAATTCATTGAGGTCAACCTGCATGGGGTTGTATGTGTCAGTAGTTGGAGCAATTATAGAAGCACCGGAAATGTTTAACATGCAACAGTGAGTGATTGCTGAAATACTACTCCGCCAAAGAAGGGGAATTGTTAGGAAAATTTCAATTTTATTCTTTTACTCAACAACTTGCCAGATCAAAGATTTGATTTGGAAACCAGTTGCCTGTTGGACCAATATTTTGAGTTACTTGGAAAAGAGAACTGCAGTTGCTGTGATATTAAAGGGGTACTAGTATGATGGTATCAAAATGTGTTGCTTTGAAGCAGTATAGGAAACGACAAAGAGGGAAGTTAGTGAAGGTTGAGGGGACTAGGGGAAAAGGGGTTGGGGTGGTGAGGGGTGACATTTTTTGCTGTAGGTCTCAGGAGATAAGTGTTTTGTGTCGTAATCCCCTTTTTCCCTCACTGCAACCCATACCTTCTTTCCCTCTGTATCTACACCTCTCGGGTCCTGGCAGGTCACGTAAATATTAGTCTGAGTTTCCTAATAAATCTGCACCTCCTACTGCTCCCACAGCCTCCTAACCCAAACCTGTTCCCAACAAAGCTGCACCACCTAATACCTAATGGCTGACACCCACCCCATCAAACAGAGGCAGAGCGAAAGGATGAAAGATGAATGGAAGAACGGACACTGTAGGCAGCTACGCTGTAGGCCAGATTTTAATCCAGCAGAGCAGGTGTTCTTCTGAATAAATTCACCTCTTTGCTGCATGAACAAGCTGAGGAGGTGTCAACAGGCGACAGATCAGTGATGGTCGCTCATAGTACTGGAGGTTCTCTGTTGATACACCTAAACTTTATGACCCCTGACCTCTCCAGACTCCTTCTCTAACCTCCGTGAAAAAGATGACCTAGGTTCTAGTGGCCCTGAGGGATAAACTCATCCCACCAAACACACACACACACACACACACACACACACACACACACACACTTGTATGTTTGCATGCACTTTCTGGACACAAACAGTGAGTGACAGAGTAGAAAGGCTCGCTAACATACTGACGGTTTTACCAGACAGGTGATAGGTGAGCTCAGGGGGCACTGAGGGGGTCCTATCCTAGCCTGCAGGTATGTACATGTGAATATGTGTGCGAAACAGATCGCATGGCTGACACCCGGACCACCCCAAGGTGAATGTTTTTTGGCAGTCGTTGGTGGGGTCTCTGGCTAGATTCCAACAGACAGAAGCCTGTAACGGAGGAAAGGAGGAGGAGGGAGGGTGGCGGTCAGAGGGAGGTGGCAGGTGGGGCGAGTAATGATGATGAATTGTGGGGAACGTGGTTCTTTCTGCTCAGATTAAGATCTGCTGATAAACATGCCCGCTAGGTTTCTAAGTAACCCTAGACATTTCTGTCTTACCTTCATCCATCCATTTGACTCGCTGTCTTCCTACTCTCCTCTCACACTCCTTTATTTCCTATCTCTGAATCAAAGCTGAATTTTGAGCTAGATGTGAGGTTCAGCTCTCACACAGTCTACGTGTTGGGCCCAGTCCTGTCGGAGTGAAGTTCATCCTCTATTCTCAGGCTTGTTGTCATTTGGCAACCAGGGGTCTGACTGACATGCATTACAGTCGGGACAAAAGGTTGATAAATATACATAACTGTCAGTATGAGACACTGAGAGAGAGACAGAGAGAGAGAATATAGAATATAAGTAAGTAGTAAGTATTAAGTATTAAAAAAAGGGTGACACAGTTGAGAATAACTGTGACAATAAATGAAATTGAATTGAATAAATGATTGGAGCCATGAGTTGTCTGCGGGGCTAATCGCCCAAAGATCCAAGAGTAACATATGTGTCAGTGTACCAGATTAGTTTATACGACTGGGCAACCGCCACTTTTTAACAAAAAATACAGAAAAATTTTGGTGAACCACAATTTCAACTGAACTACTTCTGCCTATGATTTTACCACAAAGCTGCACTCTGTGCTATGATCCCAGTCCGATTACTTGACCTTGCTGTGGAATTAAAGGATAATTCAGATTAATTCAGATTTTTATTACAATTTGGCTCCTTTTGTAGCTATGGCCATTGTTTCTATTGGTTATGATAACATACTTAGTTAATTGCTGAGATCAATTAGATCACCTGTAATGTGTGTAATTACTTAATAATCCCTCATTTCAGAAAAACTGTGTGTTCACTGATATTTTCTCTTCCAAATAACTGTAGCTCACCTAGGATTCTGTTTAAAACCTGTAACATCAACATAGAGTACTAAAGAAACCATAAAAAGTTTTACAATTTAGGATTTGAAATCAGAGAATTTGGACATGTTTTCTTAAAAACAAATTTAATAATTGACAACTAATCGACTAATCGTTGCAGCTCTGTGAGTACAATGTTATCATAACCAATGGACTAAGCCAAACCTACAAAAAGTATCCAACTTGTGATAAACTACAATAATCTTTTAAACCTCCTGTGTAGCTTGATGCCATTTCTGTGCCCTCACCCACAGCGCTGCCTGCCAGCTGTGAAGAGTAATGGTTCTTCTGTGATACTCTGTAACAGGAATGCTCTCAGCCTGGCATCCAGGACACAGATAGACTCTGCCAGAGGAAGCTGGCACTAGAATAGTCTCAATGACTGGAATTGCTTGATAATATTACTCTCAGGGACAATAAACCTTATCTTATCTAATGATATGGGCCTCAGTGACTATTCAAAGACCACTTCTAGGATGTTGAGGGCTCTTTTTGGGCAGATGAGGTTGGTATACTCAAGGTATGCATTTCTTGTGTCATGGAATTGGTGTGTCCAATCAGGCCCGAACACGGCTGCATTCTGTCCCAAGCCTGGGCAAGGTGAGGTACTCTTATCACCAGGACACACTGACCAACACAACGTACGGGTTTAAAACCTTTCAGAAAAAATGTGTAGTGTTATAAGACCGTACAGGTTTGCTGAGTAAAAAGGCAATTAATTGATGCTGTATCAATTGGCCTCTCCAAAAAAGCATTCATGCAGTTGGGTTTACACCCGTTATCAGGAGTCTCTGAGCTCTAATATAACAGAGACTGAACAGGACTGAGAGTCTGGGGAGCAGAGGGGGCCGAGGCAGAGAAGATTGCTTGAAAATATTCCCTTTGATAAGCCGGCCAAGAAGCCTTTGATTAAATGTGGTCCCAGCAGGAGCCCACACTAGGTCCTCTGTGGCACGACCATGTCCAATCACCAGCTATCAACAGCCCCGGGTAATTACAGCCATCTAGTCATTAGCCTGGGACCCACCTGGAATTCCACATAGCGAGGGGTG
Source organism: Lateolabrax maculatus (assembly GCA_031216445.1). NCBI lineage: Eukaryota > Metazoa > Chordata > Actinopteri > Acropomatiformes > Lateolabracidae > Lateolabrax > Lateolabrax maculatus. Next base: position 15,149,964 of record CM062201.1, read on the forward strand.
GGATGAGGCCAGCAGGGGTTGGGGTTTAGGTTGGGCCTTTAATCAAACACTTCCCTCCCCTTGACTGATATAACACACCCCACCCAAACTCACACAGAATCAGCCTTTGTTACTGACACAGATTGTATTATTACTGCCATGGTGTCTCTCAACTCATGCTGGTGAGGAGCAGCGATGATGATGGTGTGTGTGTGTGTGTGTGTGTGTGTGTGTGTGTGTGTGTGTGTGTGTGTGTGATGAGAATAACACCAGTAGTACAACAGAACTTACTCACTATCCTACGCGGTCACACTGATTAGTTCTGCTCTGTCAGCACTATATAGTCTCTTTCTTGTCTTCAATCTCTTATGTTTGTCGGTCTGAACAAAAAACAAAGATTCCAGTGTCATACCAATGCACCATATATTTCATATCAACATCTGTTTAGATAAGGCAATATACACAATGTTATACAAAGCAAGCTGGAGAGCAGAGAAGTAAAATCTGTCTGATGTTGTGGTTATGTGTGACTGCATGACCATCCAGGCCTTCTTCTTTTTCATCTTCTTCCTCTTCTTATTTTTCTTGTCACCGACAGTCAGTCTTCTTACACGCTGAAAACTAGAGTACACTGTATAATCATAATAATGGGAGTGCTCTTCTCTCTACTCGTGTCAGCCAATGTAGTGCAGTCTCATCCGCAGATGAGAAATGAAACAACACTTTACAATTTAAATAAATCACTTTAAACAGCTTCTTTTTTTTCTTTTTTTTTTACATTTGCATTAAAAGTTCCAATGACGCATTCGTCCATTTATTCATCTTTTGTCCATCTCCCTGTCCTCCCTTGTAGTCCTCTGCCTGGACTTCTGTTTGGCCACACAGAGCCAAACTTACGCTTAGATGTCCACTTCTCAAAGTGCACTTGTCAAGCTACTTCCCAAAGTCTAACCAAGTTTTCATTTTTGGTAGATAAAAGTGTATTTCCCCCCCAAAAAAGAAAGAAAATTATGTGAGTAAATGATGTTGTTGTAATAATACTGGATACGTTTGAAGGCTCAGTTAATGAAAAAATGTGTCTTTAAAGCATCATGAAAGCAGCAAACCATTTTAACCCAGAACCACACGCTAGAAAAAAAGACCGTCTGGACTGAATCTTTGATAAAAGCCCAATCCACCCAAAATCCAAAGTGTTCACAGGTTTCACCGTTCATCATCTGATCCCAGCAGTTCAGTCACAGGGCCGTTCACAAACAGGGGCTAATGGGTATTAATTCATATTGATGGGTACTGAATTCTAGTGCTTTCACAGAGACAGGTAGAAAAGCCATGCAATGATGAACCGAGGTGGGGGCAGGGGAGGGCGGAGACGCAGAGCACTTTCGGACAAACTTTCCCAGAATGTCATGTTCCACAGGATGTCCTGTAAAGGGGAAAAGGGTGGGGTTGCAATACAGGGGGCAGAGGGGATGTGTCCTCAGGTCTGGTCCAACCATTCGGCTCGTTTGGGGGCTTTGCACGTGTGTACGTCCACAGCTTCCTCACAGTCCTTACACTCTACGGCACAGCACCATTTGAACTTGCACTCGCACTTGGTGATCTGCTTGATTCTCGTGGTGTCGTAGCCCCGGCCACAGCACATGACCTCACAGCCGTCTGTGCCGCGTGACGTCTTATTGCAGACTCGTCCTGCCGTGCCTAGGGAGCCTGCACAAGAGTACAAAAGAGTTAGTTAATAAAAAGCTAAAAGTTAACCAAAGTTTAAGTTTCTCTTAAGTGATCATTTAAGTTTTTACTTCTCTACAAACTCTTCTACTGAAAAAAATCAACAACTGGTGGGTCATCTCTATAGAGAGGCAAAGTCTGTACGAGAACTGAAATGATTACTTGATTGGCAACTATTTTGATAATCAATTAATGGTTTGAATAATTTGACAAAAAAACAGACATTACCTAGTTTTAGTTCCTCAGGTGTGAGGATTTGCTGAATATCTATATCTTTGATTTTGTACTATTGGCTGGACATAAGTCATTTTAAGTGATGTGACATTGAGTTGTAGGCAATTGTGATGGACATTTTTCCCCATTTTCTGACTTTTTAAAGTGCAAACAATTAATCGGTTAATCAAGAAACCACTGACAGGTTAACGTTCCTTAGTCGCAGCCTAGTATTAACGTCATATTGGGGCTAGTTGCTGTTCCACTAGCCTCTGTATCTCAGTGCAATCTCTAATTGAGGATTACTTTCATTGTTTTTTTCTGATAAATTAGTATATACTACAGCACTTGTGATTAGAAATTGAACCCTTCGTGATTTTAACAGTTAAACAATTGATTTGTTTGCTTATTACATGTCTTTGTAACTTTACCCCTCCTGATATCCATCCACGCTCTCTTCTAATCTTTATCATTCAAGATTTTTAGCTGTGATCTTTGGTGCATGAGAAACAGCTACGCCATTTTGCCCTCCCTGTCCATCTTCATAGCCCGCCATTTGACTGGTAAGGTTTACGCTGCATTCACACAGTGTTGACAGAATGGGAAGAATAAAAACATGTTGTTATACCAAGAGGGTATAGTGACACCATTTCAGTAGCTGATGTGTTACTTATTTGGAGCACTTGATGAATGAAAGCAGATAAACAAACTGTGCATAGATTCTTTTTCAATTAGCTTCTTTTAGTGTTATCATTGGATTTTATTAAGATTCAACTGCCAGCGATGGTCACTTGGCAGCAACGATATGATAGGAACATGGCATTAACCTAGGAGAGTTGTGGGCTTGTGGAAAATGGTATTTGTTAGAGGCAGCTAAAAAAAAGATATACGCAATAACACAAAATTACACGGTTGTTTGCAAATTCACCCTCTCTGTCTAAACAAATGGACATACTTGAAACAAGTTAATGTTCCAGAGCTGGACATTTAGTAATTTCCATTATTGCAAATGTCACTGTAGTCTTTTACTTTGGGAACAGGACCCAGACGTTTTAGTTTCACTTTAGCTCTGTATTTGGTTCGATGTTCGATCTGCAGCAGCGTGCTAGTCGCTGTTGTTGAGTGTATCAGAGTGTTTAGCAGTCTGGGTATTACCTAATGCAGAGGCATATTGTCTGTGTCTTATGTGAATGTCATCCCCACAGAGATTAGTGCTGGTGTTTCGTGTGAGAAGCTCCCTGTTTGAACTGCTACCTATCACAACAAGCTGCCCATAGAACAACAGACCCACACACACAAGTATGCAGTGTTGGTAGAGTGGCCTATAGTTACACTGCCTTTCCCAAGCCACTGCTCCCTTTGAAGCCACTCTGTGTGTGTGTGTGTGTGTGTGTGTGTGTGTGTGTGTGTGGGTGGGTGGGTGGGTGTGTGTGTGTGTGAGAGGGTTAAATGGACAGTGGAGCGTGACAGACAGACAGGCTCTCACACTCTGAGGCCCACTCTGCCCTCCAGCTACGCTTAGTTCAGACAGACCGAGAGGGAGAGACTGTGACAGACAGAAAGAAGTGATTTTTTTTTTTTTAAGTTAGCTGCTTGTGTCCCTAGGCTGTGGATTCCACTGGGAAGGTGAGAAAGAGGGGGAGGATGGATGGAAGGGACGAAGAGAGAGACAGACAAAGGGAGCAAGGACGAGGAAGAAATGAGCAGAGCCTTGCAGTGATGGAGATGTTGATGTCACATATTGGAAGAGTTTGTCAGACAGTTTTCCATCCATTAACCAGCCAATCAGAAACACTCATAACTAATTAGCTGAATTAAAAAGGTTAAGGTAAAGGTTGATCAACACGTCCTCTGACCATGGGGTTGTCTGTATGTGTGTATGCATGTCTGTTTGGGTGTGTGTGTGTGTGTGTGTTGACAGACTGATGGAGGTCAGGTGGTCACGGAACGACCATGTCCCCGGGGTACAAGGATATTAGCTTCCACAGACATCACACAGGAGGCCTGCTGTGTTACCTGACTACCATTACACACACATACACACACACACACACACACACACACACACACACACAGAGACATTCACACACACAAATACACTAGTCATGCATGAACATATACACAACATACACATAACACCCCTAAAACATAACACAGTCGTGGCAATCCATCAACATCCATGAGAAACTGCCTCCCTTTCACTCCAGTACGCCTTCTTCTTCTTCTCCTCTCCTTTTGCCATCTTACCTGCTGATTTGTCTTGTAAGCAGTAATCCGGAGAGTTCTCAAAGTAGACCAGGTCGTTCTTTGTGGCCTTCCTGAAGGCTTTGTTAGCTACAGCGAAGCCTGTCCCATCCTGATTCATTGTCACCTCGATGGCCCCATTATATTTCCTCCTCAGGTAGTCACCGGTCTTCCTAAAGTCTGACATGGCCATCCAACATGTCCGCAGAGTGCAAGAGCCGCTGACGCCGTGACATTTACATTCCAGCTTCATGAATCGCTTCACTGCCTAAATACGTAGAGAGAAGTGGAGAGTGTGTATGTTTTTTAATCCATTGTGATCATGTTTTAGCAAGGATTATGTCATGAGGGTTCTATTAAGGGTTAGTTTAACCAACTTTCCAACTTGCACTAGGGCTGTCACTTTTACATAAAATCAAGTTCAAACTAATTTGAATGCAACCCACCTAGCTTATCCTAAAATACATTGTAGCTGAGGTCACATCCGATTTTTTTCCCCATTAATTTCTATGAGGAATGGGACAAGACATTTTCAATGACTGCCTTGTTTGATTTTTACAGAACTGAATCAGATTGAACTCAAACACAAAAACATGAAGCTCTCCAATGTCCAGCCAGTTTAATAGAATGTTGTTTGCCTGCTAGCCATGCTTACAACTCTGCCCATGCTTTTTTTCCTGTCCTGCCTGGTGTTTGCCTCAGCATTTGAGTACATTTCTGTTAAGTGGTGTTACATTTGAATAAATTAAATATTTTACCTCATTCTAACTGTAGTTTGAATTTCAGATAAAAAGTGGCAGCCATAAAATGCACTTAAAATACATTGCAATTGGGAATGCTGTCAGATTTGGCCAGATCTTATCTGGAGATGGTCTGGCTTGCATTGAGATAGGATCCTTGTAAGGTCTGAATGTGATGTATATGCTTTTGCTATTTTGTTACAAAAAAATCCCTCCAACAATTTGATAGGTCACCTAACTCAGCATCTTCCACTGTCCACCTGCTCCATCTACCTGATTTGCATATAGAGATTCAATGACAATGCTGTTGTAATCGAGATAACAAGAACGCATATCAATACCAGGTGTAAATGCAAAGGCCCATGATCATTATGCACAGCGCATTGCCAGATACAGATTGGATGTTAACACCAGATGCAGATATATCAAAACTTAAAAAACGTAAATTGATCCTGCTGTAATCATACACTTACTGTTCTGCCACAGCGGTTGTTGTGTAGGTTCATGAGCGCCCGTGCATCTCGGACAGTCCTCTCTTTGGCATCTATGAAGGCTTTGGCAAACTTTATCCCATAGTTGATATTATCACTACAGCCGCCCCAGTCAAAATCTCCTCTCTCATCGCTAGCCCGTCCCCGCTTGTGTGGGTCGCAGTTACACGTTTTCAGCTCCCCCTGGCTGCAGGCGCGAGTGAGTGCATACACCACTCCTGCTGAGGAGATAGCATAGACGAATGCTGCTTCGCGACTGCCTGAGAAAGAGAGACAGAGAGAGCACAAAAGCAAAAAGTGGGTTATAGAGAGGTTAGACTGAGGCAGCGTTTAGAATAACACAATCTATTATTGAATACAGAAATTGCAGTTACTCATATCATGTAAAACAGTAGATTCTCTAAGACCTAAACAGTTAAAACTGTGAAGCACACATGTTAACATGCATGATAATGCTATGACCAGGCCTGGGCGTGAGCCATCAGGATGTGAAGGTGCAGCTGACGGGGGCATATCAGGCCTGATGTGGAATATAGGACAGCTCTGTTTAAATATTATCATGGAAATAATCCTGGCTGCGGGGCTCTCCTCTCCTCACATAAATTGTTTAAATACAGACACAGTGATACCCCATAAATCAGCGCCAGGGTGATGTAATGACAGCATTTTCTACCATTGCTGTGCTTTTTTGGTCTCCTTAGTTCCTTGGAATATGACTATTCTATACTATCTATTTTGTGGCCAAAGAGAATTAGATTTAGGGTTTGGTCACAGTGGCATTCTGCAGCGCCCGTGGGAATGAATGCCCCAAAAAACAACATGGCAGCTAGAGGCAGAAGAACTTGTCCAATTGGTCAACCTAACAGACAAAAATGGTTTTCATACGTAATGTTAATAACAACTCTGCTGTATTACGTTGTATTTCTAGTAGAAGAGATCAGCCTCTCTGCTGCAGCATTAGTACAGATGAAAGCCATTGTTTTTCAAAACACAGGGGCCAGGTTCTGAAATGTTGTGCAGTAGAGGGATAAAGTTTCAAGTACCAGCACAAGTTAATTGATATAGCATTGATTATAAATGACTATGGGTGGGGCAACAAGATATACATTCACTCTGCGAACTTCTCTGAACCAGCCTGGGCCAAAAGAGTTTGTGTGATCCAACCTGCTTGCTGTGTATTCACTGGAATGTCCCATTCCATTTCAGGGGTGAGGAGAAAGGGGGAATGGGTGCTGTTGAGGGGGTGTATGTGGGGGAGGATGGAGGAGGGCATTGCTGGTCATCATTCAAACCTGCGCTGTTTGTCTGACAGTGAGAATATCTCTCTAAATATTTACATCTGCATTACTGTTTATTCATGCATCGTTGGCCCCCACACATGCTTAGGATGGCTGGAAGAGGAGCAGTAACAAGCCAAGGAGAGTCAGTGATGTCAGATACTAAGTCTGTGGAGACATACACCTGATTTTGTGCAACCTGTGAGTCTTCATACACTACAATGAAATGCTGTAAATTAACTATGTACCATTGCGATTTGCTCAAAAAGCAATAAAGTCAAGAGAAAATCCAAATCCATGACTATAACCCCTAAGATGTAGCATCACAGAGTCACTCCTTTTACTGGTTGCACTGCATGCAACAGTGACTTACAGATGCATAGCTGCATCCATGCTCTGCATTCAGAAAGCAGCAGTAATGAGCTATCCTGGGTACTGCAGTATCATTGCAAAATAATCTGTGATGGACTATTTTTTAACAATCATCATTTAATATCTCATGCAAAATAACCAGCTGACTTCAAGAGTCAGCTTGGCTTTCAAGTGTTTCTACTGTTCCACTTATTTCATAAGTATTCATGATTCAGACAGTCTGTAGTTATAAAACCCTTCATAGGGAAGAATTATACTGTGCATGCACTGGCTACAAAGATAGCTGAAAAGTGTGTATGTTAACATGCATGTGCGCCTGTGTGCATATGTGTATACACGTGAATGTGTTACAAAGCTGAGAGGTCTGGCAGGAGTGGAAAAACAAAATGACGACAAGGCCGCGTCTTGTAGCCCGTGTGTTTATTGACGAGGCATAAGGCATTACAACAGTCCATTAGAGACTATAAACACGGAGCACCAGCATACGTGAGTATGAGAAGGGAAGATTGGAGAAAGAACAGAGCAATGGGAGAAGGACAGAGAGCAGAAGGGAGAGATAAGGCAGTAAAAGTGAAGAAGAAGGGTGAGAATGAGGAGTGAGATAGCAGCAGATGGGGCTCAGGTTCAGGGTCAGTATTTATACCCTTTGGCTACGCAGTCAGTAATACGTAGTCACACACATGGACTTACTCCGTAGTAAGACACGTCCAAACACGGTGTGGTCGCGGTCCAGTGTGCTGCAGTTCCAGCGATGGTGTCTGAACTGGTGCTGGCACTCTCTGATCCATTCCTTGGTGCCCTCACCGATTGCCTGCATGATGTCTGGGTGGCGCTGACAGAGTTGCCGCTGCTTGTTCACCAATCCTGGGATGTTGTCGCAGATCACACGGGCCCCCAACGCCCCGATGTACCTGATAATGCAAAAAAACCCAAGAAACTTCTAGGCGGTTTTGAACTGACCACAGTAAATGTGACATTTAGTATTCATATGCGCAATACAAAGTACAGCTGTGATTGATGGATTATTGCAATTGATCAGTACACATAGGCGCCCTCCTATGGTGGGCGTATACACATGTGGATACACACACACTCAAAGGTGGTGAGTGGCATTAAGGAGAGCTGCAGTAACAGCCCTCTGTGAGTCAGAGTTCACTACACTTAACAGTTTAGGGTTTGCGAGAAGGAGGGGAGTGGAAACCATTTACTCCGCTCTCCAAATAAATAAGCACTTAACCTCTCCCCACAAGACCTGCGTGTGTATGTGTGTTTAAATGTTTCCCAATGGGATAGTTGAAATCATGTCGTCACAAATCAGAGCACAAAGTCTGGGGCCTCCAATAACCCTGTCAAACTAAGACCCCATTTACTCCCTTTGCTCCTCTGTGTCTTCTGCCCGTTCGCTCTCATTCTCATCTTACTCACAGCTCTCCTGCATGCTTCTGCTTCATCTTTCTCCCTGCCCTAATAAAACAGACTCTTTACAGTATCCCATCAAGATAAATGCGTTGGAAAACAACAAATTGTGACGTGCCCCTATGTGTGTGTGCACAAAACCTCTTGCAGCTCGGTGGCTGCAGGGCTTTGGCGGGTCAGTGAGGGAAGGTCAGGGAGCGTGTAGCTGTGTGGTCGTGTTTTACGAGGCCGGGCGAAAGGAAAGGATGGAGACTGGATGTTCTCTACTCCCTAGAGTGGGGTTAGAGACGAGGAATAAGAACAGAGTGCTCATCAAAGGAAAGAGCCAGAGCAGCAATTCACACTTAATTTTCTCTCTCTCTTTCTCAGAGTCAGGAGGACTTGTGGATTTAATAGGATAATAAATCATTATCCACAGGTCTAAAACAACATGCTGTAAGGCCCTCCGACTCTACTGTGAATCATAGAAGAAAGAAAAGTGGGAGACAAATAGGAAAGGCTTCTATTGACTTCTGATGATGCATCCACAACTCCTCCTAAATAACAGTGGCCTTTTGTTTCCCAGTCATCTTCTCAAAACCTATTGGATCATACAATAAGCACTAAAAAAAACCAACGAATAATTGTATAATTTTCTCTAATATTTTTACTAAGAAATCATTTCAGTTCAGTCAGGATTTTCTGATAAATTTGCTTAAGATGCAGCAAATAAGCGACTCAGTGCTCATCAAAATCTGTTTACTTTTATGTAATGGATTAAAATGGAACTTGGCCACGACAAACACAAGTCAAACTTTCAACAACCTGTCACAGACATGCACACTACTATTCCCTTTGACTAATATATGCTTTATATGTACTTTGCATTACATTATACATGCTTTTTTCAAATTTCTGAAATGGCGGGAACATCCCACAATCATTTTTGCAATCCCCCTTGGGTGTTAAAGCCCCAGATCTGTCCATATCATCACTTACTGTACACCCACATACATTTGATAATCAGTTAAATACTGTATCTCCTCCACTAAATTCCCCTCAAAGCCAATAATGCCCAGCTAAATCCTCTACACACACGCTTCCCACTACTCTCCATAACTGCTTTTAATCTACACAAACTATTAGACATTCCATCACACCCATACCCGCCCACACACAGACACTTCTCCTATAAACACACTCACACACATGGACATTTTCAGGTATGTTATTGCACAGGCAATGGGATATTTTTTCACCCCTCACCTATGCTCTAGATGGCTGGTTTTGGGGTATTTTAGTGAAGTCATTTGTGTGTGTGTGTGTGTGTGTGTGTGTGTGTGTGTGTGTGGTACCTGGTGAATTAATGACTGCTCTGCCTTGTCGAATACAGGCTCCAGCTGAGCTGAACACGCGCTCAGCCAACAGTGCCGACATAAATTACATTTATCGCTCTATTATTATTGCTCAATATGGCAGGCCAACAAACTGACAGGAAGAAAATGCAAACAAATTCCTAAAGAAGCTTGAATGTAGTTCATAATCTCATGATTTTGGTTTGGGTTTCACAACTAATGCCCCATGGTGTTTCCTACTCATTT